>CAJNDT010005925.1:1534126-1556626 GCA_905221615.1 Symbiodinium sp. CCMP2592
CCTGAAATTAAATGCTTACGCTACATTCAGCCCCAAAAGCTCATTTTGGCGTCCCTCTGTTCCTGCATTACACCCCGTTCTTCTCGGTCAATGTTGGGGATCCCTTAGAAGCTGCCCCCACCCTCTAATAGTGACTATAAGGATTATATTGGGGCCCTGCTAGATTCCTATTATACCACTATTACAGGGTGGGGGCCCCCTTCTAAGGGATCCCTGCTATGAGTCGTGCTTTGGGGTTCATGCAGAAGTTTACTTGGAACCCGGAGTCCCTTCAAACCCCTAAACCCTAAACCTTAAACCCTAAACCCTAAACCTTAAACCCTAAACCCTAAACCTTAAACCCTAAACCCTAAACCTTGGACCCTAAACCCTAAACCCCAAACCCTAAACCCTAAACCTTAAACCCTAAACCCTAAACCTTAAACCCTAAACCCTAAACCGGTTCATGCATAAAGTTTACTTGGAACCCGGAGTCCTTAAAAGCAACCCAGTCTTGGGCTACGCTAAAGTTCCCTACAGCCAAACCCGAAACTCGACGATCCTCAATCAGAGGGCACAAAGTTTAGGGTTCAGGGTCTATCCATAGGCCCCATAGTGGTTCCTTGTTGGGATTACCGTATAGAATTACAAATATGAACCCCAAGAAGGAACTACTATGGGGCCTTTGGGTTAGATCCACGGCTCCGAATACATCCGTATGCATCATGCACGTCGCCCCAGGGAAAAATCATGTGGAAGCACAATCCGCGCCCCATTTAGGGTTTGGGGTGTAGGCGGCCCATGCCCCACAAAAGCCTAGTGATGGTTTAGGGTTCCCTCAAGTCCTAAAAATCAGTCTTTCTTCATGCCCTATAAACCCTAAGCCCTAAATGTTCTTCTGAGGGATCAGACGGGCTTTACCATGCAGTTCAGGCTTTCCATTCAATCCGTCTGCAAGCCCTTAGGATTTCGCAGCCCAGTGTCTAGATATCACCCTTGACAGTCTTCCTCGTGATTCTTCACGCCATGCTGAATAGCAACTGAATAGCTTTCATCGTTATGGTTTCTGATTACGTTTGTTATGTATTTGATTTGGTTCCCGACTACCATCAATATTGCAACACGTGTCGTTTTTGTCACTATCCCCAGCTCCTCACCCAACCCTACACCGCCGAACCTACTGAGGCCTTGTTAAGGCTGCGGCCAAGTCGCAGGCAAGAACGCGCCGGTGCTGCGACGCGGGTCCGGAAGCCCGATGAGGACAAGGCTTGGCCCAAGTGAGGAGAATAGAGAGAGTTTAGCTTCGTTTTGCATCTGGTTTTATCCGAGGTGTTGTAGTAATCGTAACAACAACCACCACCACCACCACAACAACAACAACAACCACAACAACAACAACAACAACAGCAGCAGCAGCAACAACAACAACAAAACCGGCAGCAGCAACAACAACAAGAACAACACCAGCAGCAGCAACAACAACAAGAACAACACCAGCAGCAGCAGCAACAACAACAACAACAGCAGCAACAAGCAGTGCAATAAAGTAGTGCAATAACAGCAGCATCAGCAACAACATCAACAGCAACTCATATTGTTATGTACACATCACTGGCACTGCCTTCCACTGCTGTGAATACTGCTGTTACCATAGCTTCTACGGTCCATTCTTGGGCGAAGTTGGCGGCGAAGTGCTGATGTTCCAAAACGATGTCGTAAACTCGACCAGGAGGACATTCGTGGCACCAGGCACGCTAAAGCCTAGAATATCCCGAAAACTCCAAACCTCTAAACCCGAAGCCCTAAACGCCTAAATTCCTAAACCCTAGGACCCTAAACCCTAGAGCCCTAAACCCTAAACCCTAAACCCTAGGACCCTAAACCTAGAGCCCTAAACCCTAAACCCTAGGACCCTAAGCCCTACGCCTCGGCTCCGCGACAGGCGTCGAAGTCGAAGCCAGGGCCGCCCTCCCCACAGACTCAAAAGGGCAAGATGCGTCCAACGAAGAGGCTCGGGGGTTTGGGTTTAGGGTTTTGGGTTTTGGGTTTAGGGTTTTAGGGTTTTAGGTTAGGTTTCTTAAAGGGATCTGTAGGGCTTCCTTTAAAGGGATCCATAAGAGATCTATAGGGTTTAGGGCTTAGGGTTTAGGGTTTAGGGCTTATGCTTTTATCTTAGATAGTGAACGGGGGAACTTTTAAACTTTTTGGCCGTACATATTAGCTCTCTCTTAGAAAGTTTGAACTTTTTGGGGCCCGGTTGTTGAAGAAGAGAGTTATAGGGTCTAGTGTGTTGTGCATTTTGGGGGTTCAGGGCTTGAAGAGTTTTGAGTTTAGAGTTTGGTTTTTCGGGTTAGGTTTGAGCTTTCCCTAAACCCTAAACCCCGAGGATGTTGCACACTGCCGCCCCCTGGAAAAAGTAGTTCAAAAAAAACCTAAACCCCTAAACCCTAAACCCTGCTTTGAGTGGTTCGGGCTGCGCCTCAATCTCGCTTGAGTTGCGTCTCACGGGGTTTGGGACCCGTGCGAACAATTGCAGTAGATTTCTTAGAGCTTTTCTGCACAAACAGGCGGCCTGATGCACTTGCGAGTCTATCTTAGCGGCTTCCTCATGCCAATATCAAACCCCCCAAAGCTCCCTCACCCTAGTATTGAACATCAAAGTCCCATTAAAGTCCTCGCATGACTTTGGTATAACATACCAGGACCCGTGCCAAAACACAGCATATTCTGAAGGTCCCTATGTTGGCATTCTCCCCTGGGATCTCAATGCTTTATGGCACAGCTATGCACAGGTGCCAGGCTGCGTAAGCTGCTGCACTTGTACAAGCTGGACCTGCGGAACAGCCGAGGCAAGCCACCGACATCGCCGATGCAGTACCGCACAACGCAAGACAGCAACGATGAACAATAGTTGCCTGTTATTAATGTCCCTAAGTAGAACCATAACATGTACAGCTGCCTGTGAAGACCCCGGTCTTTGGCAGCACGGAGTAGGTATACTCCTCGCCGTGTTGACAGTGGAACATCAAATCTCAGAAAACTGACAATGAGAGTCGAGATACAGGTACACATTGCCATGGCAGTATCAATCTGGCGTATGAACCGAACCGGCAATAGCAGAAAGAAAAAAACTGGCAACGGCCTGACATGGTAGAGTATTCCAGGGAGCATGCCAGAATACAATTAAGAAGGAGTCTGTACAGGGTTTCAAGAGGTTTCTCATGATTCTAGACGGCATCGCTTCAGCATCTATTTCGGTTTTGGCCCCAGGGTTTACTACAGTGAAACTTCTGTCGGGTTGTGATGGATGTCTTAGTAGGCATGGCTGCTCCTAAGCCTTCTAAACCCCACCTCCTAAAACCAAAGCCTGAAAACCCAAGAGCCAGGTCCTGTCCCACGAGTATATAGTCCTAAACCCCAGACCCACGGCCTCCAACGCTAACTTCGGTTGCTTACACGAATCACGAATCCTACCCTGCTCTGTACTAATGCTCCGTACTTGGATGAAACTCCCTCCCAAATAGGATTTTGGGAAGGAACGCAGAAGATTGATACTTGCTTCCTAGCTGCTTCCTCCTATGTTGATTGCGGGTTGACGGCCTGTCGCTTGACAGACTTTTGATTTTTGGGGCTTGCCAGGCCAGGGGCGTCGCAGCCCTGGCACTGATTTCTGGTGATTTTAAATTACGGCGTTTGCTTTCGCCAGCGCGGTTACACCTCTTGGGCTTGGGGCGTTTATTACCCCGTCATGCTTTGTTCCCCTGAAACCTTAACCCTGAACCCTAAAAACCCAACCCCCCCACTCCGGCTCAACAAAACTTAAAACCATAACCCCTAAAAGCCCCAAACCCTAAACCCTAAAACCCTAACCCCTAAAAACCCCAAACCCTAAATCCCTAACCCTATAAACTCCAAACCCTAAAACCCTAACCCCTAAAACCCTAAACCCCAAAACCCTCACCCCTAAAAGCCTGAAGCCCTAATGTTAGGCAGCAGTCGCCGCAGAGCGAAGTCCCCCAAAACCCCGAAACCCTCGAAGTCCGGATCTTCCTCAACCCCCAATCTGGCTAATATAGGGGCTTTATAACCTTATTGGCTGTAAACTCAACTTTTCAACTTTTGGGGCTCTTATAAGGTAATCGATTCTGAAAGTTTCAACTTTTATTTCCTTGGGCTTTGGGCCACTGAGTAACTACCTTTTGTCTCCATTGTAGTTTTTTTGGTTAACCAGTTTTATGGTTAGGATCCTATAAGAGAGATTTTGGTTAACCCAAAAAGGAACTACAATGGAGACTATGGGTAGGATGCCCAGTAGTACCCTTATTCAATTGTTGTAATCCTACCCATACCAAGAAGGGAGCCCTTTGTATTCCTATGTTACTGGGCATCCTAGATAATAATGAGGATGGGGTTCCTTGAAAGGGGTCTATAAGGGGAACTAGAAGGGATCTAGAAGGCCACTATAATATAGGGCCTCAATAATCTGGAAAAGGTTTGGGGGGGGGGGGGCCCTTATTCTATAATTAGAATAAGGAGCGCTCCAAACAGCATACCCGAAATCTGGGTCTTTATCTGTCTGGTTCTTAATAGGGTATGGGGGAAGGGGTTCTGGGGACTAGTAATGGGGATTATATAGGGAGTACTATAGAGATCCATTCCTCCGTTCCCTACTAAGAACCAGACAGTCATTCTGATTTTGATATACATGCTTTAATGAAACTTAACGGGATCAGTAAGAAATGCGATATTTATATTGGTTGGGTCTACAAGGGCTGATAGAAGTAAGCTCTAGAACCGTTTATGCTTCCCGCTCTGCTCCTGCTAAGCTGTTGCCATCCAGGTCCCACTGTAGCGTTTAGGGTTTAGGGTAGTAAGGTTTAGGGTTTAGGTTTGAGGGTTCAGGGGGCTCCACATGTTGCCCGAAGCAGTTTTGTCCGAAACCTGAAACCCCAAAGCCTTAAAGCCGTAAGATTTTAGATAGACCCTAAACCCCAAACCCCTAAACCAAAACCCTAAACCCTTAAACCGCGCCAAGCAACTTTCGGCTTTCTAGTCAGGATCAGACCCAGCACTTCTGATGCGCAGAATCTCCCCGAGATAACTGACATGCCCCCAAAGCTCGGGGCGCGTCGGGGGCTTGTAGTTACGGATTAGGAATTAGGATTTAGGGCCAAGGGCCATAAAGTTTAATTAGGGTTTATGGTTAAGGGCTTACCTAGGCTTACCTTAACCCCGAAGAACCTACATTTTTAAGGACTTGTAGAAAGAAATCATAATCAGGAACCCTCAAAAGGTAGGTTATTCAGGGTTAAGGTAGTGGTTAAGTTAGAGGTTTAGGATTTAGAGGCTTTCATAAGTTCTATCATGGTTATATACATACGTTTCTTGAAATAATGTTTGTATACGAGTTTTACAGGCTTAACCTACCATTAGCTCATGAATGATTACGATCGCCCAGTATGCATGCGACTACATGCACTACTAGTACTTGGTTGTGGGGCCTCCGTAACGTACATATGGAACTGCCTGACTGCGGGGCTTATTCTGTTGGAGGGTTTTACTTCCTTTATAGATGTGATCCAGTAGGAGTGTAGCAACAAAGTGCATGTCTGCTTTTTGTCGCAAGGCATTGCATCAGTTGGACCAGGCTTCCTAAAACCAAAACCTGGTAATGTACGAACCTGATTTCGAAACCCTGGGCCAAAAAAACAAAACAGTAGGGTTCGTATAATTATAATTATAATTATAAGAACCCCTAACAAAGGCCTCAGGTTTCTTAATCAATGCCCTACATCATTATAGTACCCTTATAGATCTCTTATAGCAACCCTTATAGACCCCTTTAAAAGGCCCCAGATAAAGGCCTTCATTACGGGGCTTCGGGAAGTTTGTGTCCACAGGGGCTCCTTCAATCCGCTTCCTGTCCCACAGTCCGAGACCAAATAGTCTTAAATCAAGTGGGTGGTTGTCAAAATTAGGGTCCCTTTCTGGGTACCATGAATAGTAGGTGCCGTGTTGTATTGAGGACCCAAAAAGGGACCCTGATTTTGACAACCACCACTAAGTAGCTTCGCAGGAGCTTGTTAACTTGGCTGGAAGGCCTTTATGATTGGGGTTTATGTCTTAGAGCTTAGGGGTTACTGTATAGCTTTCTTACTTAGGGTTTATGTCTTAGAGCTTAGGGATTAGAGTCCTTGAATGCTGCTAGAAGGTCTTGTAATCTAAAAGCCCGTTGCAAGATCCTCGACTCGGGGACAAGTAGAGCCTCCGACCCATGATCGCAAGCTGAGAGTGACCAATGCACCTTTTGAGAATGGAAGCGGTCCTTAACCCTAAACCCTAAACCCTAACAGTCCGAACAGAACGCTCCCTCCTCCTCCTCCTCCTCCTCCTCCTCCTCCTCCTACTACTACTACTACTACTACAACGCTCTCTAAGATACCTTAGATCTCTTGGTCACTCTAGCAGAAGTCTAGAAAGCTCAGTCGGAGATTTGTCGCTCTGATTTTCATGGCTCCTAGCCTCATAAGCTGTAACGGTTTATGGTTTAGGGGTCAGGATTTAGGGATTAGGGTTTAGGCGGCTTAGGGTTTAAGGGTTGTTAAGGGTTTAGAGATTAGGGTTTAGGGTTTTACGGTTCAGGGTTTAGGGGTTAACGGCTTAGGGTTTAGGGTTTAGGGTTTAGCCCTTCAAATTGCGGTGATGGGCCAGGGCGTAGGGCATAAACGCATACAAAACCCCGCACCACAGGTAACAGGATTCTCATTTCTCATTCCCTGAGGCTCCATGTACCTATATGGTATATACTTAGACCTTTAAGTACCTATATGGGTACGCACCCCTTCAAGGCCTAAGTACATACTATTTGGGTACAGTGAGCCTGGGGGATTTTCAGGGACATTGGCAGGAGCCTCGGGATGACAACAGCAACAGCCAAGTGGGGGTTTCCGATAAATAGGGGGTACCTTATTTTGGGGTCCTTATTTAAAATAAGGATCCTACTATATGCGGTACTATATTAGGGTCCCCTAGTTTCGGAAGCTCCCCAGTCGCAGCATGTGGAAAAGGCAGGTTAGACGTGTCTGGATGCCGGCTGAAGTACGGCTACAGGGTGGTATGTGCTTAGCTGGGGGGGTCCTGGGTTTTCGCATCCCGTACACCATATCTTGTTTTGCTTGTTCAGTGCTGGAGGGATCCTCGGTCTGCAGCTCGCGATGCTGAAGTTGATTACATATTCTGTCTTGTTCGTAGTTGAGGTTGTCTGGGATGGAGAGCGAATATATATGGGTTTCCGCATGTCTCACTTGATGACCCCACCTTAGAACTTGACTTCCCCACAACCTTCCAAGATAGCACTCTGTGCTGGTGAAACTCGAAGCGAACCCACCCCTTACATGCGAACTATCATACCTGCCCCCACTTTCAAGACACCTCGCCCCACGCCACTATGGAACCATTCCGCCAACTCGGCGCCCAAATCTTCAAAATTCCGTAAAACCATATTCCCAAAACCCAGTCATACCCATATGCCCACTATCAAGCTCAAAATCTCAGCCCCAAGTTACCGAAACCATATACCCGGCCAAAAATCTTAACCCAAGTTCCCGCAAAACCCCTTCCCCCGTAAATCCCTATTATTCATTATTCCTTAACCTGCAATCTCAAGCCCCCCCCCCCCTCACCCCAAACCGTATAAGACTCTTGCCAAGCCCTAAGCCTTGAAACCCTAAGCCCCAAACCCTTAAACCCGAGCCCCTAAGCCCTGAACCCTACCGCCCTAGCCCCTGAACCCCAAACCCTAGCCCCCTAAACCCCAAACCCTTAAACCGTAATCCACAAACCCTATGCTTGTGCCAGGAGTTCTTCGAAGCCTCGGGGCTTCCCATCGCCGAGCTCTCCGCCATCTACGCGATGGCAGATCTGGACGCTGGCTCAGAGCTCCTGTGGTTTAGGGCTTAGGGTTCCTTTAAAAGGTACTATAAGGGTCCCTTTAAATGGATCTATAGGGGTTCTATAAAGGGGTTACGGTGGGGTTTTAGGGCTTAGGGTTTTAGGGTTTAGGGCTTAGGCTTTAAAGCTCTTGTGGTGTAGGGTTTGGGGCTTCTTTAGGGGTCTTGGGTTTAGTGGTTTAAGGTTTAGGGTTTACGTTTTAAGGATTTTGGTTTAGGGTTTGGGGTTTAGGGTCTTAGGGTTAAGGTCTTCAGGTTTTAGTGGTTTACGGTTTAAGGGTCTGGGGTTTAGGGTTTTGGATTTAGGGTTTAGGGTCTAGGGCTTGGGTTTAGGGCTTCTTTAAGTTAAGGGTTCCTAGAGGGCTTCTCAGAGTTCCTGTAAGAGTTCAGAGACGGCTTTATCACGGTTCCAGTACGTAGGGCTTGAAAAGGATTTAGATTTTATGGAGTTTGATTTTTTTGTCGGGTTCCAATGGGAGTTTGTTAACTGCTCGCCAAGCGTTCCACAAAGGCTTCGTGCAGTGTTTTCGGTTTCAGGGCTTCAGTCCTGGAAGGCTTGGGTGTCATCGGCCCCTACGGGGTTTCAGTCTCCGTGTCTCTAATTGTACTGTAGTGCTTTTGCGCCTAGGCTTTTGGAGGTTGTCGAGAGGTCGCTTTCATAATCGTGGTCAGGATATATTGCCTATTCCTAAAGCTAACATTTCATAGGCCACCCCAAACGCTATACCCTGAACCCTCAGCCCTAAACCCATACATAATCCTATACATAGAAATCCAAAATCCGAAACCCTAACCCTAAACCCTAAGTCCTTTCCCCAGAAATCGGCAACCCTAAGCTTGAATCCTCAAACCGTAGATCCACACAGATTTCCGAAACCGTAAACCCTAAACCCATGAACCAAACCCAGAATTCCGAAGCCCGGAACCCAAAATCCCCACAAATCCAAACCATAAATCCTATACCCAGAATTCCGAAACTTCAACCCCGAGCCCGAAACTCTAAACCCATAAAACCTAAGCCCTAACCCCTAAACCCCAAACCTTCCTAAGCCCTATAGACCCTGAACCTTCTTACTACTTGCCCTAAACCCATAGAATCGAAACTCTAAACCCGCGACCTTCTTGCTACCCTAAACCCATAAAGTGCTAAACCTTAACGTTTCTTGCTACTCTAAACCCTCAGCCCATAGATCCTAAACCTTCTAACGACCCTAAGCCCATAAACCCATGAACCCTAAACCTTCATATCCTAGGAATCTAAGGACTCATATTTGCAGGCTTTTGGGCCCAGAGTCCATACGTACCACCATGCAAGGCTTCTGGGCTATGTTGATGCCCAGGGTTACAACCCTAAAACCAGGACCACGATGGTCAGCTGTCCGAGCCGGAGTTCTTGTGCGCCATGGCCTGGGCTCCAAGTGACGGTTTAGCGGTTAGGGGCTTAGGGGTTTAGGGTTTAGGGTTCAAGGTTTAGGGTTTAGGGGTTTGGGGTTCAGGGTTCAAGGTTTTGGGATTAGGGTTTAGGGCTTAGGGGGTTTAGGATGGCACGTTGAGCCCTTTGGTTCCTTAACCGAGTCCCTTTAAGGCCTCGTTTACAGGGGATCCTTTAAGGGTTTTCTTTGAGGCTTAGTAGCTGGATAGGTAACCTGTAACCTGTCGGGGTTTATATAATCTACCATAACTGCAAAGGTTTTTCTGGTCTAGGGCACCCCAGCAACTGAGGAGGGCTCCTTTCAGGGGTTGTTTAAGGATTACTTAAAGGATTCCTCTAAAGGGCTTTATAAAGATGACTACAAAGGTTCCATAAGGGTTCTACAATAGGTTCACACAAGTGTGGCTCTTGTCACTTGTAAGTTAAGTGTTTCGATGCTTGGGGTCCATGGAGGGTTAAGCGACCACTATCAAACTTGCGGGGCCTCACGGGCGAACAATACGATTTAGGCATTTGGGTTTGATGTGTAAGTTCGGTGTAAGTCCCAGTAGCATCAACAAAAGCATGAGGGTTAGGTCTGTGAATTAGATTAGAAATTTGAGGTTTGAAGTTCATGTTGTTGAGTTTAAGGCTCTCGGTTCGTGGATTTGGGTCTACAGAAAGTTTTGTGCATTCGCGTCTAGTTTCGGTTGCTGGCAACCCACTGTGACCTGTGAGCTACTAATCAGGCTGCCTTCTGACTCGGAAGTAGGTTTCGACTAGTGTTTGCAGGATATGTGTTGGTTCAAAACATGTAGACAGCTTTCAGGGCCATGCGAGCCGCGAGACCCTCAAATCCTAGCAGACTCGGCACAAAAAAGCCATGTGGGTGGGTGTCAAAATTATTGTGGTCCCTTTTTGGGTACTCTAAATATTACGTGCCGTACTATATTCAGGAGCCGAAAAGGGACCATAATTTTGACAACCACCCATGTGAAGACCCTAAAACCTTAGAGCCCTTGAAGTTTCAAAGCACCAAACCTGACACTGAACCTTTAATCGCGAACCCTGAGCCATAAGGGCTCTATGATAAAGCATAGTACACCCTAAACCGTAAAGCCCACAATGCAGGCCCTAGTTACGCGGCGAAAGAGCGGTGCTGCCATCCCAGAAGCACTGCCGCCACGGCCTCGGAAAACGGAAGAGCCGACAAGTGGTACAAGTGGATGCGATTGACAACGTAGGGTTGAGGGTGGTCAGCAAACTTGTCCTTGTGCGGATTAACTTATTGGCATTATTGTTTTCGTCGGAGTCGCTGTCGGTGTCGCGATCTGTGACGGCGGCGGTGGTGGCGGTGGCGGCGGCAGCAGCGGTGGTGATGTTGGAGGTGGTGGCGGCAGTCGCCGTGCTGTCATGTTCTTTTGAAGTGACCAGCATCGTCGATGGCTAGTGCATGATGCTGTTTAACTTTTGCACGATTATGTTAAGTGTCAGGGGAGTGATAATGAATACGTAGTTGAAACTATACTTGTGTTAAGTATCCGTGTATCCTTATAGTAGGCAATACCATTGGTACTGTGTCTCTGGCGTCTTGATGTGACAGGGGTAGGCCATGTTAGACGGCATTGCAATAGCGGTGGCTAAAGTTTTCCCTGGCATGTGCTCGCGAAAAGGTTCAATGGTTTGCAAGGTTAGTCTTTGGAAGGGCAGGGGTGGCGCTCTGATTCTGTTAAGGAGCACCAAGATCGTTGTTTCAGTGTGTGGGCAGCTGTTGCGATGCCACCATGCACCGTCGGAGAACGCTGCTACTGTGCCTTCTCACCGGTTTTGCGACACTCGCCGTCAGGAGGTCCTGGTACCATGGGTACCGTACACCGATCACACTCTGTTGATTGCAGCCACACACTCAAGAGCCCGGCTTCTTCACCTTTCGAGCACTGCACCATGTATGTATATCTGGCTGTCGTGATCTTCGGGTCGTGGCTGCCGTCCCCGACCTCATGTTGCAGGCGAGGATATGCTTAGCCAACTCGGAGGCCCCATACGTCCATGGATGGAGAACATGTTTTTTCTTGCAATGGTTGCTCGTCTTCACCGCAAGCCAACAACCATGGGAAATTCTGATGCTGCGCACGCCATGTCAAGGCGAACGGCGGCTGCAGATGTATACACATGTGACAATGATGCAGTCCTGTGATGGAAAAACGCTGTCGATTCATATGTTTAGGGCGGCCGGACAAATGGCCAGTGTGAGATCGAGATCGATATAGTTTGCAAACGTATCCTCCTCTAGTCGTTTAGCTTGCCGCACATGTGTGTTGTCATGAATTCCATTGTTCTTTAGTGCTTGTCCTCGCCGCAGCCAGGTCGAGCGTGCAACAGGCACTTGGACATAGGGGTTACTGGTAGGGCTTAAGTAGGGCTTGTAGGGTTGAACAGGATGGATTCTTGCACTTACTCGTCCTTTGTTTAGATTGTCTGTTCTGGGTTCGGCTGTTGCTATTCGGGGCCTAACGAAGGTCCTGTCTGAAGGTCCCACATATGCATACGGCCAAAGGCTACGGCTACGGTTAATTCTGGTTGTGACAATGAGGTGTTGCTAGTGGTGATGCTGTGCCGTGTTCAGTCATGTATATCATTCAAACGGGGTTGTTAGCATCATCGTCGTCGTCACTATCATCAACATCACAATCAAACCTGCACAAGGCAGCATCACAATAGTGATACTCGCTGAAACAAGACGATTAGTCCCTGCAGCATCAGCAGCAGTACGTATTCCCCCAAAACACAGCAACAGAGGTCCATAGCGAGTATGTGCCGAGTTGGAGTGCATGTGGGTCGCGAGGTTTACCTGAAGATTGGACGGAAGTGTAGCATACATACAGAGACCGACACGCATGCACCCACCCACATACACATACGGTGAGAGAGAGAGAGAGAGAGAGAGAGAGAGAGAGCGAGAGAGAGGGAGAGAGAAAGACAGAGACTGTACATGCATACAACCATACATACATACATACATACGTATAGGCACGTAGGTAAGTAGGCAGGTATGCTTGCATGACCTTGCATGTATGTGTATGTGTATCTATATATGCGCATACATTTACATATCCATGCATATGTGTGCATGTATGTGCATTTGTATACGTGTGTATGTATGTAAGTATGTATGTGTATTATGTAGAAAGCTCATTCATACCCCTATATACGCACATTTCATGAATACGTACATGTAGGCTGCCGGTTTACAAATGTGTGCATGTAAGCGCACACACACACATGCATGGATGTATGTAGGTTTTTTGATTGTATGCACACGTGTGCATACATACACATGCATACACCTGTTTTCGTGTATACACATGCACACAGACAGAGACATATATAATTATATGTATATATACACATGGATTTAGGCATTTGTATATATACATACATATACACTTACATTCACATAGTCACACATACTTGTCTATACTCCTACATACACTTCTTTCCATATAAGCACATGTGTATTTACATACATATATATATATATATACATACATCCATACATACATACATACACACACACATATGTATATATATATATATATACACATGTGTATATGTATGGTGTATATGTAGACACAATTCACAAGTGAATCTCTATACATATGTCTCTCCCTCTCTCTCTCTATATGTATATATATATATATATACACTGCACATAGCAAGAACCTACACACCCACGACAAGATGCACGGAAGCAACATGCACAAAAGCTGGTCATATTTATGGGCTTTGGGTGAAGTGCCAGCTGCAGCAGTATTTTAGGCGCACAAAGGCTTGCATTATCTTGACTATTCCTGGATGATTCAGATTGGTCTACCCATCAGAAATAGGAAGTGCAGAGCACAGAGCATTAGGACTGAGCATCGTCGTCGTCATCGTTGTGGCGAAGTCGTAGTCGTATATAAGCAATAGTAGAAGCAGCAGCAGGCCCGTAGCCCGTAGCGGTAGTCATTTTTCGTTGCTGCCACGTCACCAACCTGTGATCATGAGCAGACCCTTCAAGTTCATCCGGGCCCATTTTAAATGGTACAGCTGGAATGTTGCCTTAATCCTCAACCCATCTCAACCCTAAGCTCGTCTCATGCGTCTCCGAGCAGGCCTGCTTTGCCGCGGTTGGGCCTGAGAGCTCCGTGCCCGAGACGCAAGCGACGCAGGCGAGGAGGGTTTACGTTGTGGCTGGGTAGGTATGCTTGAACCTCACAACCTTCCCCAGAGACTCCAATATCCCTTAATTAAGGACTATATATCTTAAACTATAGTAGGATCCTGAATATGATTTAAGGTATATTCCTTTATTAAGGGATATTGGAGTCTCTGGGTTGGGGGTTTATAGAAAATGTGGCCATAATTGCAAAAGTGAATCTTTTCGGGTCGAAGCTACTCAGCCCCTTAGTTGTCATAATCGGTTTTAGGATGCAGCGATCTCTTGGTTCTCCTTATGCTTGATGCTTTACGGAAGCTTAAGGCCTATTGGTGAGGCGTCCGACTCTCGAGGGTTCCGGGCTTCTCCCAAGCGCGTGGAACTTGGGGTGGGGGAGGGTTACGGTTTAGGGTTTTGGCTCGAAGTTCAGAAGCTTACGTTCGCAGAGGGCTCAGGGGTTTTAGTGACGGAATCGCGAAGTAGAGCACAGCCAGTGTGTGTCCTTTTGTTGTTATTATTGAGTATTATTGTTCCTTCATTCCCGTGAGTCTTCAAGGCTTCATTTCGGAACCCTGGATATGCGGTTTCTCTTCTGAGCAAGGCTTGCTGTCCTGAAGCCCTTGACCCTAGGGCTGCACCGGATTACTGTTTCCAAGGGTAAAAGGAGGGACCCTTAATAAGGACCCCTAGGTATATACCCTTAATATCGCTATTATATACCCGTGATATAGCCCATTATAGGGTAGGGGTCCCCATTAAGGGTCCCTCCTTTTCCCCCTTGACTGTTGAGGAATTGGGCCAGAGGCGCAACCCACAAACCTTGACAGCGACGCAGGCTTGGCCATACTGGCGGCAAAGGAATTCTAGAAGTCTAGTCTTGGTACTCTAGGATACTGTACTGTGACTGTGAGGTAATGCAGCTCCACCTAAATTGCAGACCCTGCCCCCTTAGCTGGAAACTCTGCACCCTGAAATCCCTACAGACCTGAAGCTTAGACTCTAACACTAAGGCTATACCCTAAAGCCCAAACCATCGTAGATTAAAAAAGCCTTGAATTCTCGTTAGGATAAGCCTATAAATCCAGAGACGACTAGCATGGCCTTCACATGGATGACACACACACACACACACACACCGAGAAGTGTATCGAAAGAAACTGGAAGCCTTAAAGCCGGATGAAATCCTTTAAACCCACACCTTAAAGCCTAAACCCTGAACACTGCACCTTAAACCCTAAACTCTAAGCCTCTGAGCCCTACACCCTAACCCCTCAAGCCTGAACCCTAAACCCTGCACCCTGGACCTTGTTTTCTAATCCTCCCAGCTGCCGCAGGGCTCCTGGCAGGCCACATCTGAAGAGTTGGAGAGGTACCGGCTGCGGCTTCCTTTGGGGTTTAATAACTGGACCACAGAAAACTACCCTTTCGCGGGGTTCGTTTTTTTTCTCTACCCTTGTACAACTCCTTTTTCGGTTATTGGGGTTAAGCCAGGGTTAGGGTTGGGGGTTGGGGGACTAGAATTACGTCAGGCCTTTATAGGTTACACATCCTCCGCTAGCGAACGTTTACTCAGGTTTCTGGGAGGGTTCGGCAGAAGAGTCCTGGTGCTTCTTCCTGCGAGCGCTTCTGAAGCTAAGTGACCTGAGCGGGACATAGACCCTAGCGAAATAGTATCTGGCTCTGCCATGCAACAAAGGACACTCAGCCGTGGTACGCCGAAATTCAAGGAAAGTTGTCTTGATAGCAGAGATGGTTCAAATGCCTGGAAGTTCGTGTTCAAGGGTTGCTGGTGTTGTCAATACAGTGTGGACATTTGAGCCAACCTGCCCCCCGACTTCGACAATCCAACGCCCAGTACCCTTACATAGATGAGAAGATCTTTGTACACTTCTACCGCAAAACCCCGCAAACAATTAAGCCCTGAACGCTGAAACCCTAGACCCTAAGCCCAAAAGCCCTAATGCCCAAACTCCTTAACCCTAATCCCCCTAACTCCTACACCCGAAATCCTAAACCCCTAACCCCCAACCCCCGAAACTCCTAAACCCTAACCCCCCCCAAACTCTTAAACCCTAAACCCTAAACCCTAAACCAGGTATCGTGAGCTCTTCTCCCAGCTTCGGGACGCCCACGGCTTCGTCGGCGCCGGCGATGCCCGCGAGGCGCTGCAGGAGCTTCCGATCCCATTGGGTTTTGACCTTTCATACATATGGGAGTTTCCGAAAATAGGGGTGCCTTATTTTAGGGGTCTTTATAATAAGGATCCTACTATTTAAGGTACTATATTAGGGTCCCCTATTTTCGGAAACGCCCATATGTTTATTCATTTGTTTGTTTAGTTACTGATGATTACATATGTATAGATATATTAAACTGATTCATTAATATATGTTTAGTTATTTCATTTATCTCTGTTTATGAATATATAGACATACATATGGGCATTAAATTAAGATACGCAGTTGTTATTGTCGGTTGTATTACTGGTACTGCTAACTAACCTTGAGTACTATTACTATATTACTGCTGCCACTACTGTTACTCCTGGTGTAGATCTTCTCTAAGCATGATGGTTAATTATTATGCTTATGAGTGCTTGAGTCGTTATGATTATAGCCACTTTTCAAACATGTATAAGTAATTGCATAATATATACATATATATAGATATGTACACATACACACATGTGTGCGTGTGTGTGTATGTGAATATGAATATTCTAAGTGCACTATATAAAGACACGTACACATGCTTATCATACTTCGTCTTATGTCGTACGTAGCAGTCGGGTTTAGGATTCATTTTCTGGCCTGCGGGCTGGTGAGTTCCGATGCTCTGCGACGGTTGGTTGGATCAATCGTATCGAGTTTGTCAGAGTCTTGTCCGTACTGCGGGCATCTGAATCTACGCGCAGCAGTCATATCCGCATACCCTGAATTCGAAAACATCGTCACATGAACCGGGAGCAGGCTGTCCCGGAACATGATCTTCAGAGAAAGCCCCTTCGCAAAAAACGAAAGAAGAAGGACACAGTCCCGGAGCCGCCGACAGTGCCGGAGCCGCCAGCCTGGCACCTGCTGCCTGGTCCGTTCTTCGTTTGTCCCGACTGCGGAAACAGAACGGCGAGATGGGAGACTTACCTTAGCAACCGCCAGCGCCGCGAGATGGGTTGGGCTGTGTGCAAGAAGCGGAAGCCTGACGGCAAATACTGCAGCTTCAAGCTGTACCACCCGGAGAACTTCAGCGACTAGAGGCGCATATGGTAGTTTCCGAAAATTAGGGTACCATACTTTGGGGGTCCTTATAACACGGAGCCTACTATCTAGGGTAGTATATTAGGGGGCCCTCATTTCCGGAAACTTCTATATGAGTCGCCTCAAAGCCGCTGTCTCCTTCAAGACAGCCTTCGATTTAGGGTTTAGGGTTTTGGGTTTAGGGTTTAGGGATGCTCCTGCATCCGGATTGCCGCCACAGCATCACTTGAGCTCAGATTTGTTCATTCCCCTCGGGTTTATAGGGTTTTGAAACCCGTAGGACCCTAAACTGCGCAACTCCGAACCCGAAGACTATGGCGTCCGGCATCATAAGCCCTAACTACAACCCTCAGTACTGTACTGCCACCCAAGAAACCTCAGCCTCACACACTATCGCCCGAAACTCCCAGGACGCTAACCCTAAACCCCAAAGCCCTACTCCAGTACCCGTATAGTATCCGAAAAAAGCACAGGTCGAGGAACCCTTCAAAGGACCCTAAAATCCCCAAAGCCCCAAACCCTACAGCCTCAAACCCTGCACCCAACCCTAATCAGCTGAGCCCCATTACCGACTCTTCGTGGCCCTTCTTCGATTAAGCGAAGGTGGCTATCGTATGCTCAGGGGAAGATCCTGCAGGTCATTAGCTTAGGGTTTCAGGGTTTGTTCAGGGTTAGGATGGTAGAGATGTTGCAAGACCCCAGATAGCAGCACGTTGACAGGGCTTCTAACAATAGCACGAACCCCTAAACCCTATGAACCCTCGCCCAGAGGTGCTGGAGAGCTCCGGCCTACCCCTCGACGATCTGGCTGTGGTGGGGGGCTCTTAAGCAGATAAAGCTTTGGGACATTTTCTATTTGCTCTTATTGAGCTTAAGAGGATTTTACCTACTACTATTTTTCAAGGCTTAAAAAGCAACTGCTAGTTATGCAGGTTTTGTTTGGGTTTAGGGGTTCGGGGTCTAGGGTCTGAATGTCACTAGGCATCCTACGAAGCAAGTTGCTCTTATGGTAGGCAGGGTCATCAGCACCATCTTCAGGTTAGAAGCATAGCAGCATATGACAAGCTGTAGTAAGAAGGGTCATCATCAAATCTCACATACTGATGGGTTTGACAAAGTTCCCAGCACTAGCCACACGACAGCTACAGCTACAGTAAAGCAGCTCTACTGAAAGTCGATCTTGCCGGTTCAACTTGTGCAGTTTCATTCTCAGATTCTCGATCGGACGGTGGCTGATGCATGTAAAGTAAACTTGTTTGTCTCATTATCAGGGCTTGTTTTGATGGGTACATGCACTGAGTGACCATTGACGGCTATTTACACTGATACACTGTTCTGAAGGCTAACGTCAAGGGCCCAAACAGGAGGTCAAACGTTAACTACTGAAACTCAGGCCTTGTATGGATGTGACCTCAGCAAGTTTATGTTTAGGCTTTTGGGGGCTCCTTGACCCTAGCACAGAGCCTAAATAAACATGAGATACCATGCATTAGGTGTAAGCATCTGAGAGCGTACTCCGAAACCCCATTCTACATAGGTGGTTGTCAAAATTAGGGTCCCTTTTGGGGTCCTTATTATATTACGGCACCTATTTTTTAGGGTACCCAAAAAGGGACCCTAATCTTGCAAACCACCCACATATTAGGGCTCCGTGCTTCAACCCGCAATGATACGGAGTCGTGCCACGTCTCGACGCGGCGCAGGATGGCTTGTGGGCTTTGCGCGGTTGTGCTATCCCAAATCCCGACAAGAGCAGAATCACAAAACCCCCACCAAACCGTTTGGTTTTGTGGGATTGTGTTTGGGGTTGGATTGAGTATGAGATTTTGTGATTCGGGCTTGTGTTTCAGAGTTTGGGTGCCGGGCTTGTGGCTAGAGCTTGGGATTCAGGGCTTTGGGTGTGTTTCTTAGGGTGTTCACACCAAAATGGGAGCTGTTGAGGGCAACATAAAGGGCTTATGATTTAGTACCCTAAACCCTAAACTGCCCTAAACCGTATAAACCGGCTAGAGACTAGTGCAGTCGCAGAAAGACCAGAAAACAAAATAAACAAACGTATAAACCCTAAACCCATCTAAACCCTAATTTAGGGCTTAACTAAACTCCTTAAAGTACCCTAAACCCTAAAACCTTGAACCCTAATTTAGGGCTTAACTAAACTTAAGCTTCTTAAAGCCCCAGGACCCCGAGCCCGAAAGCTCCAAGCCTTTCAACCCCACAAGCCTCGACTCCCCCAAACCCCTAAAGCCTAGAAATTTAGGGTTTAGGGGTTCAGGGTTTAGGGTTTAAGGAATAGCCTTTGAACTCCCAAAACCCCTAACCCCTAGAAGCCTAACGGTTTAGGGTTTAAGGAAGAGGGGTCATAGGCCATGAGCCCTAAATAACGGTTTAGGGTTTAAGGAATAATACGGGGTCCAAGGCCCTGAGCTGCAAGCCCTTTGAACCCTAATCGCTGTTTCTGACTGCAGATTTGGGACCTTGCCGATGCTGGTGATGACGGGCAGCTTGATGAAGGACGGTTTCGCAAATCCTGAGATTACCTACATCGAATAAAGGCTCCCTTCTTTCCTTGAATTGTTCTGTGAGGGCTCTCTTAGGTTACTTTTGCGGGTTCAGTGCATCAGGCTTCATGCACCTATATTATAATGTATACTTAGGCCTTAAAAGCCTTCCTGTATACTGTAAGTAGTTTCGGGGCAGAGTATGTATATGTGTACATATGTACATATATATATATATATATACACACACACATATGTGGGTGTATACATATACACCGATAGTATGCACGTAGACCATATTGGCACATGGAACCGTAGGTATATAAAGGGTATTTCGCCGGTTGTTGAGGACTTTCTAAAGTTTCACGGGATAGTTGTTTGGAGTTTAGGATAGTTTTTGTGTTCAGTTGGTATCTTCTGACGTCGAGGGTGTAGGGGTAGGTTATGGATGTCACCGGAATGCCTTAGATGTAGATCTCGGGCTACTCCCGAAAAAGTGTGGCGGTGTGATACGTTTGGCAGCCCAAATCGGAGACCCTGCTGATGCTGCTGCCACTACTCTTGCCGCTACTGCTGCGACTACTACTACTACTACTACTACTACTACTACTACTACTACTACTACTACTACTACTACTACTACTACTACTACTACTACTACTACTACTACTACTACTACTACTACTACTACTACTACTACTACTACTACTACTACTACTACTACTACTACTACTACTACTACTACTACTACTACTACTACTACTACTACTACTACTACTACTACTACTACTACTACTACTACTACTACTACTACTACTACTACTACTACTACTACTACTACTACTACTACTACTACTACTACTACTACTACTACTACTACTACTACTACTACTACTACTACTACTACTACTACTACTACTACTACTACTACTACTACTACTACTACTACTGGGACTACTACTGGGACTACTACTTACTACTACCACCACCACTACCACTACCAATACTTCTACTACTTCTAGTACCACTGCCGCGACGACTCCTCCTCCTCCTCCTCCTCCTCCGCCTCCTCCTCCTCCTCCTCCTCTTGCCGCTACCGCACATTGTGCTGCTCCCTCTCCTCGTTTCATTCTTTCTGCGATGACGAGTATACTGCTGCTCTGAAGTTACCATCTCGTGTGAATCATTGCTACGGTGCTGTGGCGTGGTCAGCACACGGTTGCTGCTAACAGTTGGCTTCCTGGCCCAAAGGGTCCTATGTACTGTTATGGGGGATACTTCCCTGGATCACAATTGTAATTCCTAGTATAGAACCCTAAACCCTAAACCGAGAAACCCTACATTCTACCATATAGGTACATAGGACCCTATGGGTGGTGCATGCAGGAGAGTTCATCTGCGCCATGGTGCTTGCCATGAGACGGCGGGCAGGACAACTTTGCTTAGGGTTTAGGAGTTTAGGGTTTTAGGGGTTTAGGGCGTTAGGGGTTTAGGGGTTTAGGGATTTAGGGATTCAGGGGTTTAGGTTTTAGGGTTTAGCCTTTTGGTAGACACACGCATGTAACGCATGTGGCGCAGGGTCTTAAGCCTAGTTGCTTGGCTGACAACCGTAGGTACTGCGTCGTCTGATCCTCGGGCTGTAGACTTCACCCGGGGGGATGTGTTCAGGGACCTTCGTGGTAAGGTTTCAGAGCTGAGATGGAATGTGTGGGATTTCCGAGTTCAGGACTTTGGGATTCAAGGTAAGGCATTGCACTTATGCCGTGGTCCAGAGCGATTAGTTTTCGCCATTGTCTTCCTAGTTTCGGTGGGATAGTGGCAAGGTATGTTCTGTCCCACAGTGTCCAGTGCCTGAATCTTCCGATTGCAGGCCCATTTTGCGGATTTTGTTCAGGTCACCTACGTAGTCGGGATCTACATTGTCAATAGGCTTTCGATATTACTAACTCGTGTAAGCCGTATAACGATATAAATATTCAGACTGCCTAAATCATAGTAGCAGCATGCGTCCTGCTCACAGCAACTGGTAGCAGGAGTCCTACCCACAGCAACCGCACCAATTTCCGAATACTGGAATGTGTCTTTAAGCACCTATTTGCCACCTGCGCCTGCTTTAGGGCACAGATACGGTCCTCGTGAGGAACCCCTCTCCCCTCCGCACTGCCACCAGAGCTGGCAGCTTCGTCCAGGCAGGTGTTCTTCGCAACGTCGGTACTCAACCCTACAGTAGAACCCAAAAGTTGCAAGCCCAATGGCCTCAATCCTTAAGAGTAATGTGTAGGGACGCCCAGCACTACTTGTCCTTAATCCGGTTTGAAACTTTTGAGAGTCTAGCCTAAGCCCAACCAGACGTCATGGAGATCCGTGGACGCAGTTCCTCAAGGTCAACACAGACAACGGTTTAGTGTTTAGGCCAGCTGTCATCTCCAGCATCAGTGTCGTCTTTTTTCATAGCCGCGGCAAACTAGACAACGGGAGTAGCTGGCCTTTCGAAAACTTCACAACATCGTACCACGGTTAGTAGAATCATTGCAGCTCACAACCTAAGGCCCTAAAGCCGAATCCTAAACCCTAAACCCTCGCCTCTAAACCCTGAACCCTAATCCCTAAACTCTAAACTCTAAACCCTCAACCGTAATCCTTAAGCCCTAGACCCTAAACCAACCATTGCAGCTTGACTGCATTCCGAAGCAGCGAAGCTCAGCCCGATTCGTGTTTCAGCCCTACGGAGATGAAACGGTTTTAAGGGTCTCCAATAAGGGTTCTATAAGGGCAGCTGTCAAAATTGGAGTCCCTTTTTGGGTACCCTAAATATTAGGTGCCGTAAAAGGGACCCTAATTTTTGACAACCACCCTTTAAGGGTTCTGTAAGGGTACTATAAGGGTGCTTTAAGGGTTTCAAAAGGATACTATAAGGGTGCGACAAGGACAATATAAGGGTGCTATAAGGTTTCTTGTACAAGGGTAGTATAAGGGTGCTAGAAGGGCTCCTGAGCAGGACCCTCTTTAAGATGAAAGAGACGAGCAATACTTGAAGTGCCCATACAGCAGTTATAACAGGACGAAAAGCCATCGTCGCGAGCATTGGTCAAGACGTTCGAATGAGCCACTGCTAGTGCCGATATTACTTGCCAGATCATTTATATATGTGAGTTTTAGTTGACCACACTGGCCATATGGTTATTCTTTCTGCACTGCTTATGCAGTA
>CAJNDT010005925.1:1559126-1664656 GCA_905221615.1 Symbiodinium sp. CCMP2592
ATACGATAACCTTGCTGGTTTTTCTGAGCGACGATTGTGTCAATGTGGCTTTTGTTTGTATGTGCATTCTGCTGTAGTCTGGTACAATCGGGCACAGTAAGATGTGTCCGTGGTGTCGTAGTCGTTGTTGATAGCCTGTCCATGTCTGTGCCGTTGTGGGTTTAGTTCTTGCCATTGTTACAGTACGACCACGACTACTGCACGCCGACGACGACGATATCGAGTTGCTTGAAGGCATTTTGAAACAGCTGGCACGTATATTTCAGCAAGTATGTGCTTTATCATCCTGGTTCTAGTTGATTAGTGTTTCAATCGACGGGTAGAAGTATGATATTGGTTCCATTTTGCCAGGAGGGTTGCCATACCTGCTTGATCATGCCATAGCTTCCGGCGCGCTCTGTTGAAGGTCTCCCGCTTCCATTGAATACGTAAACCCTAAACCCCTACTTGGAGGCCCAGGGGACTTAGTAAGTAGGTCTAAGTAGGTTATACATAGGGTTATAAGTACCTTAAATGGAGTTACCCCAATTCTAACCCGACTTATAACCTTCTTACTAAGTCCCATGGGCCGTTAAGTAGAACCTAGACCTTGCGTGCTTACTTGAAGTAAGCTGAGCTTCGAGGCAACCCGGCGGCTAGCTGTCGCCTCCGATCCCACGCAGTAACTTACATCAGCAGCCGAGAAGTAGCCATAAACTTTCCAAGACACTGCCAGAAATAGGAAGAGCAACAATGACTGCAATTGAGACTGTAGGCAGTCCCTAAAAACTAAGACTTGCCACCAAAACCCCAAATCAGGTCCAACTTGCCGACGACCGACTTGTCGCTGATCTGGTGACATGACGGCAGAGTTGCTCACATTTCTGTGGTTCTTCATGACTGCTTGTCAAGGGTTGTTGTGTTGTGGGGGTGTGGGGGGGTGGGTGGGTGGCTTTGCGATTTAGTTGAGTGGTTTTGTGGCGGGGGAGCAGGCCGGAGGGGAGCGGGTTTAGGGGTTCAGGGTTTTAGGGTTGCGAGGCGAGGGAGTAGGTGAGGCCAGAATAGGATCCGACTTGGGTAATGAGTTCGCTAAGAGAAGCAAGCCCTTGTATCCAGTACGCCAGCACAGAATCGAAAACTTGGCCCCTAAACCCTAAACCCCAAACCCTAAACCCGTAAAAGCCTAAACCCCAAAACCCTAAGCCCCAAACACTAAACAAACAAAACCTAAACGTTAAACGCTTATACTCCTAAACCACTAGAACCTCCAAACCCCTTAAACTTACCCTAGACCCCCCCAAGCCCCAAACCCCCAAACCGCAAACCCCCAAACCCTAAACCCTAAACTTCAAAACCCTAAACCCCCCCTAAGCCCTAAACCCTAACCGAGGCGCCTCTGTGCCTCCAGCGCGTCTGGACTGACGGCCCCGGAGTTTCTCGCAGCGCCACTGGGCGGGCAAACCTGTTGGTGGGCCAGGAAGAAAGCACGATGTAATGTGGAGGGTTTCCGAAAATATGGGGCTTAGGGTTTAGGTTTTAGGGTTTGGAGAAAGCACGATCACATGTACTGTAGGGGCCTTTGGGACCATTATACTATACTCTTAAACAGGAACCCCCAAAATAGTATTGGTAATTATAATGTAGGGGCTTTTATGTTCATTAGAACAGGGTTTAGAGATTGGGGCTTTTTTGGACTATAGGATTCCATGACAGGGTCCCCTCAAAAGGGCTTTATAAGTCGATAACAGGGTCCCTTTAGAGGGTACTATACGATGTAATGTAGGGGCTTCAATATTAATCAGAATAGGGTCTATGGGATTTTTCTACAGTTTTTTACGGAACTCAATCCCCTATTCTAGAGTCAAAATCGCTCGGCCACGGCCGTGTTGAAACTAACATGTTCCTGATGATTCTGTCATGGGCATAATCATGGCACAGTGCAGTATATTCGTGTTTAGGGTTTGGGGGCTCAGAGTGTTACGCACATCACACACACCAGGAGCAAGAAAGAGGATAGCCGACGGGAGAGACTACATTGGAGAGCGTAGTGGAAAGGTCGTCAATGCAAGTGTCTGATCAATGGGGTCTGCCCTAAACCCTAAACCCTAAACCCTATACCCTAAACCCCTAAACCCCTAAACCCCTAAACCCCTAAACCCTGAACCCTAAACCCTAAACCCCTAAACCCCTAAACCCCTAAACCCCTAAACCCTCAACCCTAAACCCCTAAACCCCTAAACCCCTAAACCCTCAACCCTAAACCCCTAAACCCCTAAACCCCTAAACCCTAAACCCCTCAACCCTGAACCCTAAACCCTAAACCGAAGCACTTCTGCAGAATCATCCCATGGCTACGCACGGAGCCCTAAACTCCAAAGCCCGAAGCCATAAACCCCAAAACCCTGAGACATCCTGAACTGGGCTTTGGAGTACCATACTTTAATACTTTTTTTCTTAATGGAACCATTATGAAATAAAAGTTTATACTTTTTTCTCCCTGGTTACTTAAAAGCCCAGTGAAACCCTAAACCTTCAACCTTAAAACCTCAAACCCTAAAGCATCCTAAGACCCTAAACCCTCAAACCCCAAAGCCCTAAACTGCTCTCATTGCTTTTGGGCTGTTCCGGACCCATAGGAGCTCAAAGCTTGATCCAGCTGTGGAATAATGCATTACCCAATTATCAAGAATTGGGACTTGGGGTTCAGGGTTTAGGGTTTAGGGACCCTCCTGGCACCCGCAAACAGAGTCATGTTTCCCCAAATCATGGGCATTTAGGGTCTAATAATGTGTAGATGGAGTTAGAACATACCTTGCCTATTTTTCGGCTATCGGCTCCACCCACCCCAAAGCGATAAATATTTATCCTAAGACATTACTTATTCCCAAATACCCATATCCACCTAGGTGCCATAGCTCAAACTAGGCAAGGGGGTCTTATAGAATTTAAGGTTTAGGTTTGAGGTTACGGGCTATCGTTGTTTTTTTTCGGGGGGGAGAGGGCGCCAGGGCATCGTCAGTAGAACCCTAAACCCTGAGCCCAGCTCTTCTGTCTACTGCTCGGACATACTTAGAGGATCATGGGACTTAGTAAGTAAGTTTTCATTGGGGTTATAAGTCCCCTAAGTGGGCTTATCATAACCTACTTATAACCTTACTTACTAAGTCCCATGAGCCTTCAAGTAGTCCCTAAACCCTTAATCCTTAAAGGGAGCCCTCTATACCTTAAAAGGGACCCTTATAAGCCCTACTTACTAAGTCCCATGAGCCTTCAAGTACACAAACAAGCTGAACTCTTGCCTTCCCTTCCGAGGATGGTTTTGGCTCGACAGAGGAGGCCTTGTGCTTGCAGAACTTCGAGGTAGGAGTTTCTGAAAATTAGGGGTACTTGATTTGGGGTCCTTATAATAAGGATCCTACTAATTCGGGCACTATTTTAGGGTCCCCTGTTTTCGGAAACTCCCATGTAGGCTTAAGGTGCTTGATTGGAACGAGAGTTGCGGCTGAAGGCTAAAGTGACTGGGTACGGTTCAGAATTTCGGGTATTTAGGGCAAAACGTAACGTCGCGATATCGCATTCGAAGACTGCAGTGATAGTCATACACTTGCCTATATGAAGAAGCATCTACATCGTTGTCACCATCATGAACTTCAACAAGTCCAGCACCAGCTTCACTACCATGTTGTCACATGATGCCACATGATGTCGTCAGCATCAGTAGTAGTAGTAGTAGTAGTAGTAGTAGTAGTAGCAGTAGTAGTAGTAGTAGTAGTAGCAGTAGCAGTAGTACTAGAAGTAGTAGCAGCAGTTGTAGTTGTTGTTGTTGTCGTATCAGCTGCAGGAGCAGTCGTAGTAGTAGCAGTAGGAGGAGGAGGCAGGGAAGGAGTGGCAGAGTACAAACAAGCACCAAGACAAAAGTGGGTTGTGCTAATGACGATGGTCATGGTGTCATGGTACCGTTTTAGTGAGACCGTGAAATCTGTCGCCATGTGGACGGTCGCGCGCAGAGATTCAAGCTAGCATGCCTTGCCGCAACAAAGCATTAGTTAGGCGAAGATGGAGACGTGTGTCGATCAAACGATAGGCCCAACAATTTCAACAAGTGCCCCACATGTCTGCTGTACCAGCAGGAGTCAGGATTACGATGACACATCGGATGTTGAGCCCGCACGGCTTTCCGTACAGTCGCAAAATGGGTTTCTGATTTCTTTGTAAGATATCCCTGAGATGCGACTCACCGACTTAGCACCGTGTCTTGGGATTGCACCCTTCCTGGCGCAACATCAGCAAGTTCCGTTCTCGGCTCGAAGTATGTTTTGACAGGCACGATTGCTAGGTAGAATTCTGGGACTGAAAGGCAATCATGGAAGTTCCAGATGCTCGCATCGAGCCAGTCGATGATGCTGGGCACTGTCAGGAGATGTTGCGGGTTAGTTAGTACCCTTGTTCCCTTTCTGTAGTCCTAGAATTCCCGATAAAGTTACCCAAAGCAAAAAGGGAGGTTTATTCCTAGGTTGCTGGGCATCTGAGTCATTGGGAGTCGATGCTTTACCCAAAGCCGCAAATCCCAAATGTCAGCGTGCTCCTGGTACCTTTGGCTGTCGTTAAAACTTAAAAACTTAGTGATGCACACCGCCTGGCGCCAAGATCGACCAGGGCGTGGGCTCAAGGTTGAAGTGCCCCGCGCTGTGCCTGAAGTCAGGAAGGTGAACCGCAAGGTCATCAACCCTCAAGCCAAGTGTAGTTCACCAGAGTCCCAAAGTAAAAACCCTATCGCCTGATCCCTAGACGTACCCTAGGCATAAAATGCCTCACGCCACAACTGAGGAATTTTGCACAACTTTGATTCTTCGGGGACTCAACCGGCAGATTACCCGAGAGATGATTGTCGGACTGGTGTGCTCCGGCAGCAAGGGTTTAGAGTTTCGGAGCGTTTTTGGACGCTGATGCTGAGGCTGGCACTGCTGCGACTGCTTGTGGTGTTGATGCGATGTTTCGATGATGATTATGATGATGTTGATATTTATGATGAAGATGGCGATGATGATGATGATGTTGATGACGCTGCTGATGATGATGAAAACGATGATGATAAAGTATCTGGTGGTGATGGTGGGGGGGATCATGAAGATGACGTTTACTTCAAGGGCGACAATGGTGAGGGCCACATTTTATGATGAAGAAGAATATTGTGATGATGATGATGATGATGATGATGATGACGATGGCAATGATGTCGTCTATGTCGTGAAGACGTCGCACTTGGCCGAGGTGTTTGCAGCTAAACTGTTTGATTTCCAACACGTGTGCTTGTTTTATCAATATGGACATTTCTGTATGTCTGTCTGCGTGTCTGGGCGTGGGTATGTGTATGATGGAGTTTATGTTTGGGTATATATGTATATGTTTATTGTATGTATATTACCTCATATCATGCACCTATACATGTTGTCCATATCTAGATACTAATCTGTGTGTGTGTGTGTGCGTGTCTGTGTTTGCGGTTGGGGTTATTTCTACAACAAGCAGTTGAGAAGTCTGGTGAGGTCCTGTTGACCGTGTACTGAGCGTCACCCAGACGAATCACCTTTTTTTCACCTCTCCTTATTCTCCTTGCAGAACACTTCGGGCTTGCAGCTAGCCCAAATGCAAACCCCTGGTGGATTAAACCCATCCCTTACAACGCGAGAATCATTGATATCCCAGCCGTACGGCCTTTCCGAAGGGGTGCTTGTGTTATCGGGGGGGGGGGGGGGTCTATATCAAGGCCCCAGGCCCATCAGTCCTAATCGCGAAACGAAGCCATCATCAGGGCTTGTAGGTTCGAGGGTTTAGGGGTCCAGAGTTTAGGGTGTTTAGGGATGCAGGGTTTCTGACATGCCTCAACCCCCCGATTCCTAACCCGATGGATATCGAGCTGTGTCGAAAGACCCCATAACTGCACAAACTTCTCAACATCAAAGCTTACACGGGCCCTCATGAAGAAATACATCGGGCACCATGGGGCCTGGTTCTCTTTTTCTGTGCTTTTCAGGTATGTTAGGATTCAAAGTCTACCGTAAGCTGGAATAACCTACCTTTATAGGGTTCCGTATTATGATTTCCTTATATAAGTCCTTAGAAAGGTAGGTTATTCCGGCTTCAGGTAGGCCTAAGCCTCGCAGACCAAAGACATCCCTGACACGCGCAAACCTCACATCCCGAGGCCCAGATCTCAAGTTCCCCACCCACATGACCCGAATAGCCCTAAGCCCCCTAAACCCCATAACCCGAATAATTCTAAAACCCTAAGCCCCATATCCCGAATAGCCCTAAACCCCATAACCCAATCCATGAAAACCTGAACATTTCGCACCAAAAAACTGCTTCTGATGATCATGGCAGCAACTTTTAGCCCTCGAGCCCTCTAGTCCCAACCGTCGCCTTGCCACCACTGTCAACTCTAATCATCCCCAGGAGCCCTAAAGCACTAAAGCAGTAACACAACAACAAACCTGAGGATGCCCAGTAGCACCCTTAGGTTCCTTATAAAGTTACCCGATACCAAAAAGGGAGCCCTTTTTATTCCTAGGTTACTGGGCATCCTAGAACCCAACAAATCCTGTAAAGAGACCTTTTCTTGGGGTCCTTATAAGAAGGATCCTACTATTCAGGGGTACTATACTGGGTCCCCTATTGTCGGAAACTCCCAACAAATCCTGTAAAGAGAAGCGGCTCCTCACCAGGGAAGACACTTCACCAAATTGGCACTATGCCAAGCCGCCTGTTGAGCACGGGGAGGGTGGTTTAGGGGTTAGGATGCGGGTTTAGAGTTTAGGGCTTTAGGGCTTAGGGTTTTGGGGTTTAGGGGTTAAAAGTTTAGGGGTTAGGATTAGAGTTTAGGGCTTTGGGGCTTTAGGGCTTAGGGTTTGGGGGTTTAGTGTTTAGGGGTTAAAAGTTTAGGGATTAGGATTAGGGTCTAGGATTAGGGTTTAGTTAGGGTTTTGGTTTCAGGATGTGGAAGTTAACACGAGCACTAGGAGCGCGCAGACGATTCGGAGGTTCGCCTTGAGAGTGGCAAACTTAGCCTTGCATCAATACGAACTGCGGCGAGGTTTGTTCTACCAACGAAGACTGTTGGCTGAGACACAGGTCCTACAAACGACGACGGCCGTACCGAATCCATGACCTCTGTTATGGCCATTGCTCCTATTGTTTGTTGTTTTATTACCCTGAACCCTAAACGCCCGAAGCCCTATACCCTGAACCCCAAACTCCCGAAGCCAAAAATGGAAGACTCCCGAAGCCGTTGTTAGTGTTTGATTGGCATGGCCGTTCAGGACTTCGAGTCTGAGGTTGAAGGTTGAGCGCTTCCAGCTGCGGGCTTTGGGTTTAGGGCTTCGAGGGCGATTTGGGGGTTTTGGCATTGGGGTTTTGTGTTCCTAAACCCGAAACCCTAAACCCCGAACCCTAAACCTTCTGGGTGTTGGTGCTGGGGTTCAGGGCCCGAGGTTGAGGGTTCAGGGCTTGGCCTTGGGGCTTTGGGGTTTCGGGGCTCCAAAATAGAAGCCTCAACAAATAGTACTACTATTTCATAGAGTTCCTTACTACATATAATCATACTATCTATATATCCATATATATATATATATATGTATATGTATATGTATATATACAGACACACACACACACACAGACATACCCCAAAAGCCTTATTCTAATTAGTGAGACCCCTATACTCGCGTTTTTGCTTGTGAACCTTAAACCCTAAGCCCTAAACCCTAAACCCTAACCCCTAAACACTATAAACTCTAAGCCGAACACCCGAGGCATGATTATATCTACGTGCCGTGGAGCTGCGATGGCGCTTCAAACATTGGTCTCGCGTGACTTGTCGTTGTGGTTTACTATAGTAAGGCTCCTGTAAAGGGGTATATATACGGGCTACCATAAGGGCTATCATAAGGATTTGGGAGAGGGGCCTACAAATCATTTCGAATACTATTTTGGGGGTTCCTTATTCTAATTATAGTATAATGGGCCCCAAAACCCCATTCTACTTATTAAGGCCCCTATAGTAAGCTGCCCTAAAAGCCTAGTTCATCCTTACTGAACCTGAAATCCTATGTGCATGCACATCTCTTCGTCAGCAGCCGTCACAGTCTGCAGTGCTGCCGTTAAGGCTAGATTGGAGCCTAAAGCCGTAAACCTTCTAGAGTACCTACGCGGAACCCTTTAGGAAGGCCTAAGTATGGCTGTATATCGGTACATAGACGTCCAGAGATTGGGAATGACACCAAGTTCCATGTCCGCCCGTCGCAACGATCTGCGGGTCAACTGCCCCATGATAGACGTTGTTTGGCTACATACATACGTACATATATATATATATATATATGTATATAATTATATATATATACATACATTCATATATATCTATACAGATATACATATATATATATATATATATATATATATTTATTTATATTTATTTATTTACATATATATATATATATACACACACATACGTAGATACAGGTTATTTGTGTACATACGTACATGTATGTGGTTATTCCAGACTAGCCACGTCGTTACGTACACCTATGCATACGTATATATGTATATGTATATGTATATGTATGTTTGCTTGTGTGTATATATGTATGTACACTTATGTGTAAATGTAGAAGTACATAAGTATATGCACACATATATTATGTATACAAATGTATCTGTGTGTACATAACATCCGTTCATGTACTGGAGATGCCCACGCCGCCACGGTGCCACATAGAACCACCAAGTGATTAAACAATCAAAACAACAAGCAAAACAACGAAGCAAACACACAAACAACAAACACACCCATGCAAGCATCCAACATGGGTATCCGGAGGCCACGATTCTCGAGTTTGAAGGTTTCAGGGTCTGGTTTAGGGTTTAGAGTCCTGGACGATTCCGCGATCCTAACAATTGAGCCTCAACGGTGTATGATATTTAAGCAGAGGTTTGTGATGATGTTTTTGAGCAGATGTCCCACTACGAGAGATGGTCTCAGTCGCCTTGTCTTCGTCAGCATCAGGAAGGATCGCCGTCAGGCGCGGTGTCTGTTCACTGCCTCGCACTACCATACGTATGGGTCTTCTTTGACATATGCTGGTCCGTAACTCCTAGCCCTGAACCCTACAGTCTAGACCCTGCGCCGTAAGCCCTGACCCTAACCCTACACTTATAGCCCTGTTATCGGTTTAGGGTTTAGGGTTTTAGGTGCTGGGGCCTCAGAGGTCTTGCACAGCGAAGCACACTCATGGCACGACGTACTGTTGCTCTACTTGAAGGATCATGGGACTTAGTAAGTATGGCTATAAGTACCTTAATTGGGGTTATAAATGTAGTTACCTTAATAATAAGCGTAATTACGAAGTTCCATGATCCTTTAAGTAGAGTCTCAAGATTTAGGGGTTCAGGCTTCGCGGGGCTAAGGGTTTTGGAAAGTTCATGTGGTAAGGAGAGTGGCATCTTTGCAGCGCAGTGGGTAAGTCTCCGGCCTTCGCGTCCCGAAATCCTTCCGCTGCGCACCTGGAGGATAAGCAGTCTTCTAATGATCCCAAACCCTAAACCAGAAAAAAAAAATCTTTGACCTTTGCTGACCATTCATACCGCTTCCCAGGTTTGTGAATTTTGATTCACCGGAGAGCTGCAAGGACGTTGGACCAAAACCCCTGAACCGGACCCCAGTCTCTTTCGGGGTTGCCTCGATTAGGATTTAGGGTTTGGGAGTTTTTGGGTTTAGGGTTTGGGGTTTAGGGCTTGAGGGTTTTGGGTTTAGGGGTTCAGGGGCTTTGGCTTCAAGTGTACAGGGTGGGATGAATTCAGGCTTTAGGGTTTAGGGCTGTGCAAAAACCGGGCCGGCGATCAACCACAGCTTCAAATACCCAAAAGTTGAGGGGTTGACCCGACCCGCTAAACCGCAAGCATCCTTTCCAGTTTGGAGGATTCGAGGGGATGTCTTTGGATCCCTACTAGTGGAAAGCATCCTTCGTGAAATGCCCTAGGAGTTGTAAACGAGAAGTATGGCGGTAATCGTGACTATTACAGGGTAATTTGCTTCATCAGCAATATGGGTGGTTGTCAAAATTATGTTCCCTTTCTGGGTACCCCAAATACTAGGTGCCGTACTATAATAGGGACCCAAAAAAGGACCATCGTTTTGACAACCACCCAGACGGTTTTCACCTCCCGGAAGCTGAGGCAGTAGCTGCCACAACCTCGCTGGCTTCTCGTCCATGTATTATACGTGGGGTTATCAATCCTTGAATATGGGTGCTCCAAGTGCAGATACATCGACTTGTTTCGTACTGCCCCTCGTATCTGGCAGGATCTGAGTCAGATTCGCACCCACCTCGACCCCTAAGCCATAACTAGGTAGGGCTTTGGGGCATTTTATATTTTCCCTTGTTGGGCTTAAAAGGATCTTATTTACTAATATTTTTCAAAGGCTTCAAAAGCACCACCTAGATAAATTCCTTAAAACCTAAGCCCCTAGTCTAGACCTCTAAGCCCAAAGCCCTGGGAGGAGTACATGTGCGGCTTACAACAAGATCGCCGCCTGGCTCGGCTCTCCACTTACCATGTGCGCTCGGTGGGGCAAGCTCCGTTCCAAGGTAGAGGCCTGCTGATGGGCTTAGGGTTCAGCGGTCTTTGGGAGGAGTTCTTGCAGCACAGATTTTTTGGTTGAACAGAGGTTCTGCGAGCTTCCAGCCAGGTGGCATGTTCTGGTAAAGCCAACATACCGTGTCCCAAACATGGGCGGAAGCCTAGCTTCGATCAACCAGACCTGGAATGCTGCATGAATCCGGAACCTAGGATCCTGGGGCATCACACGGCTATACCGTCAAGCCTAAAACCCTAGACACACAACGCCAAACTTTGGCTTCACAGACAAAATACACACATAAATCATAAGTCTTTCTATGTATATATATATATATATATTATATTATATTTGTATACTCACACTACATTAGCATGTTTCAGATGTTCATATTCAACCATGTAGTGCGTATGCTTGGCGGGTGCCTGGTCTGGTCTAGGGTTTGAGTGGTTTAGGGCTTTGGGTTTAGGGTTTAGGGCTTTGGGTTTATGGCTTTGGGGTTAGGGTTTAGGACTTTGGGGTTAGGGTTTATGGCTTTGGGGTTAGGGTTTAGGGCTTTGGGGTTAGGGTTTAGGGCTTTGGGGTTCAGGGTTTAGGGCTTTGGGGTTGGGGTTTAGGGCTTTCTGGGTGTCCCCTACTATTTTGTAGAGAACCATAATAGTAAATAATTGTCAAAGGGCTTAAAGGACAACTCAGGCTTTGGGGTTGCTATAATAGTGAATCCCAGAGAATTGGAACATGGGTTTAGGATGATGAGTGCTGGGATGCTCTATACTTGACCTTGAGGGCACGAGGATAATGATGTTCCAACTTTCTAGCTTCTACTGTAGGTCTTTGGTGTCTGGAACTTGCTGGGTGCTTGGTCCTTAGGGTTTGGGTCTTTCTGGGGTCTGCCTCTGGGTTTAATGTGGGAACCTGATTAAGAAACCCTGGGCCTGTAACCCCAAAACAGTAGGATTCATATAAGGAAACATAGTAAGGCCCAAGGTTTCTCAATCAGGTTCCTACATTATTCACTATAGTACACTGATAGATCCCATATAGTAACCCTTATAGACCCCTTTAAAGGAACTCCGGAAACCCAGTAAAGGCCCAAGGTTCTAAATCAGGTTCCTACATTGGGCGTTCTTGGCCTTGAGGGTTGACAGCCTGCTGGGCGCTTGGTTTTAGGGTTTCGGGGTTTAGGGGTTTAGGGGTTTAGGATTTCGGGGTTTATTGTTCCCTGAGGTTCGGACCTTACTGGATGATTCGGGTAGGAGGGGCCTTAATGAGTACCTACACTATTTTGGAGGATTGTAATTATCGTTCAAATTTCCCCAAGACCCAATTCTAATTACTAAGGCCCCCTATATGACTAGGAACTTCTGTGAAGTCTGGTTTTCGTGTTGCGGGACCTAGCGGGAAGGTGCGTCTTTTCTGTCTCGCACCGCCATGCTTAGCTAGTGATTCCTCAGCCCTACTCAATCGTAGACCATAAAGCCTAAGCCCCAAACGCCCCAACCCACAAAGCTTGCAGCCAGAAAGCCGAAACCTTGCCTCAAGCAGCGGGTGATTCCTGGAAGGTACCAACCTTGAGGCGGTACTATCCAGACGAGGGAGGCAAGTGACCCGCCTCCTTGGAGTATACAGTTTAGGGTTCGAGGTTTTTGGGGTTTGGGTTTGGGGTTCATTGTTTCAGAGCTTGGAAGTAATCTACTATTTGCTTAAGAACCACCAAAAAATAAAAATATATATTCCTTATGGGGGTAATATAGGGATTATTATTTTTTATTTTGTGGGGGCTTCTTTAGCAAATAGTAGTAATGGTTCAAGATGTAGTTGTAAGGGTTAACGGCATTAGAGTTCAGGGTCGGGGTTGCGAGTTTGGTGTTTGCGATTCATGGTTTTCGGTTCGCGGTGGTGGGGTCTCGTTGTGTTTGATTTCGGGTAAGCGGTTTAGGGTGCAGGTTTTAGGGTTCAGGGTGTTTAGGGAGTGAGGTTTGAGGCGGTTTTGCACGGTTTTAGGAGTTGGGAGGTTTGCGGGGTAGGGTGTATAGGGTGACTTGAGCATGCAAAACAAGCCCGTAATCTTAAGCATACAAACCGAAACTAAGCAGCTTTAATGGTATATGGTGCCTCAAGATTTCAAACCTTAGGCCCCGTCTCGAAGCTTCCCGGAGAGGCGCAGCACTAAGAACCCTCTAGGGTTCTGGGTTGGGGGTTTACAGCTTTTTGGGGCTTCAGGAGAGGTTAGAGTTTGAAAGGGTCAGCGCACTAAACCTTATACTCGAACTGCGAGCTCTTTGAGGCTGCACTGGCCTACGATGGCCCACTAGTCTTTGATGGCGGCCGTCGGGTGGCCCTGGAGGACGTCGTGGTGCCTTGGGCTGTGAGTTTATGGCGTAGGGTTCTGGAGGTCCTACTACAACTGCTACTGCTGCCCCTGCTCTTGCTCCTAATGCTCGTGCTGCTACTGCCGCCGCCAAACCGACAGCTAGGAAGCCTATGCAATTCCGACAAATGTAGGAATCACATCACAGTGATGCCCCAGTGGCCCATGTACCTAAAGAGTATATGGCATGACCCAGGCACCCATTATGGAAACTCTTTGAAGGCCTAAGTATATACTTGATAGGTACGCATCGCGCCCAAAATAGCCCTTATTGGATCTAAAGGAACTGTCGGTAGGATAAGAAGCCCCAGGTACGTACAGCCCGTAAGAGCCTGAGACTAAACCTCATAGCACCCTTATATAAGCAACCTAATTCCGTGGGCAAACCCTAAACCCAGTAAGACCCTTGCAAAAGGATCCCTAAATCGTGCATCGGGCAAGCCCGAAGCCCGGACCCCTAAACCCTAAAACCCTATAGCACCGTGTTCAATGGAACCCTAACCCTACGGCACCCCTTACAAGAGGAACCCCGAGCTCTACAACAAGCTTACAAACAAGAAACATAAAGAACCCCTAAACCCTCTAAAGCCCTTATCAAAGGAGCCCTGAACCCCTTCCACACCCTTATAACAGGAGCCCGAAACCCTGCAATGCCCTTATAATAAGGCCCTACACCCTATGACGCCCACATAAAGGGACCCTAAACACTGAAACATCCTTATAAAGATAAAGACCTGAACACTTAACCTAACCCCCCAAACCCCTAAACCCCTAAACCCCAAACCCCTAAACCCTAAACCCTTAAACCCTTAGTCCCTAAAAACCCTAAACCCCTTAAGCCCTTTAACCCCCTTACTTGAAGGCTCATGGGACTTAGTAAGTAAGGTTATAAGTAGGTTACAATTAGGATAACCCCACTTAGGGGACTTATAACTTATAACCCCATTTATAACCTACTTACTAAGTACCATGATCCTCTAAGTAAGCTGAGTCGTCATGGCTTTTTGCCATGCCACTGCAGGCCTCGGAGCTGCCAGGCATCTCAGAAGGAATTAGGGTTTAGGGTTTAGGGTTTGAGGTTTAGGATTCACGGTTTAGAGTTTGGGGTTTGGGGTTTGGGGTTCACGCTTTAGGGTTTAGGGTTTGGGATTTAGGGTTCAGGGTCTGAGGTTTAGGGTTGAGGGTTTAGGGGCTAGGAAGGAAAGGGGGAAACGCGCAGCGCTGGTGTGGGATTTAGGCTTCCTCTAACTGTTCCTTTGGGGTGTTAGGGTTTACAGTTCCTGTTACGGTTCCTTTGAGTGTTTACAGTTTAGGTTGTAGGCTTCCTTTGAGGGATCCTTGACGGGAAGCCCTGCATAGATCCCTCAACCCTAAACCCTAAACCGGGCTTCCTTTGAGGGATCCTCTGCGGGATCGCGTTAAGTGTAGGGCTTCTTTGCAGGTAATTAGAGGGCTCCTGGAACTCAGGGGTGCTATCGGAATATGAAACACAAGGTGTCTCTTGGCCGAGGGCTTACGTGTGCTACAAAGTAGGGTTCGAGAGTTTTGGTTAGATTGGTGTTTAGTGTTTTTGTTGCGGGTTTAGCGCAGTTTGCATGTCGAAAGGTTTGGATACAGGGGCTTAGGGCTAAAAAGCTGCGAGGTTCAAGCTGTTCAGGGTTTCGGGACTTATGTGGTTTGTTGTTTCTCGGATTCAGCTGTGCAGTGTCTAAGACTCAGAGCTTACTTAGAGGTTCATGGGACTTAGTAAGTAGGGTATAATTGGGGTTCTAAGTCCCCTAAGTGGGGTTATCATAATCATAACCTACTTATAGCCTTACTTACTAAGTCCCATGAGCCTTCAAGTATAAGCTACGGATTCCAAGCTTGAGACTTGAGGTTTCGAGTTCCTCCCCCAAGCCCGAAAGCCTTAAACCCTAAAGCCCGAAAACAAAAAAAAGCCCGAAAACCCTGGACTCACAAAGATTTCAGACTTCAAGCCCTAAACCCACTTGGAGGTTCATGGGTAGCTTTAAGTGGAGTTGCAAGTCCCCTAATACGGGATATAACATGCTTACCCTACTTCTAAAGCCAGTTGTGACTGCCCATGAACCTCCAAGTAGCACCCAATGAATCAGCCTCCAACCTCTTCTCAGGTATGCTTCACCTGTTGCTGCACGAGCCGAAGGCTAGAGGCAGATCAAGGGAACTTAGTTCAGTTGCCTCAACGATTAGAATAGGGTTCCTGTTTAGGTTATAAAAGGGTTTCAGGAGGTCGAATTGGGTTTTCCCGATCTTTAGCGGACATCACAGCCAAATATTCCGACCTCTATGTTCGGGTTTAGGGTTTGGGCCTAATAAGTGGGGTTCAGGGTTTAGGCCTTGGTATGTCATCAAGCTGGCAACTGGCCATAAGACCGTGCTGTTAGTGTTTGTGTAGGGGTACTTAGAAATATTTTTAATTGTTGGTTATCATAATCCCTAGGAAACAGCTAAAGTTACAATTTGTGCTCGGGTTCTAAGTTCAGTATACTTTAGGGTTTAGGATTATCAGCACCACGAACAAAGTTTATACCAACAGCCTCGTTCATCTCCGCCAGGTTCTGATCATGTTCCCGGCCGGGCCGACAGGATGCGCGTTTTTGCTCGTTCGCACCTGTGCTTGGCAGAGTTCATTAGGACATGCTGAGTACATGCTGCAGTGCCCTGCTGTGTTGTTATGAACAGTATCACTCTATGAACAACATCACTCTATTCCCTGCCTTAGGTGCAAATGCGTCCTAGATCCCCCTTGTGGTTCCGAAATTGCCATGGCTACAGTCTACACAGTATACCAGTATGCCTTATCTCGTTTATTGAAGAGAGCCGTGTCCTGGCAAATCGTGGGCTCTGGACCCCTTTACATTTTTCCTAGCTATAAGTATACTCTACTGTGCACCTGCCAAAGAAAACAGCTTTTAAACTGTCCACACATGACATGAAGAAGCCCCCCCCCAAAAAAAGAGTCCCATCCCTATGATTGAGTCCCCAATTTCGAACCCTTAAAGTAAATAGTAAAGAATTCTCAAGGAGTCTAAAGATCGCTATGCAAAAAAATACATATTGCACAACTAGGGCCTTAGTAGCGAGCTCCTGTTAAGGTAGAAGCCAGAAAGTTGGAATATGATTATCCTAACCCTTCTAAGGTAAATTATAGGGGGTCCTACCATGAAACCACATTCCAACTTTCTGGAGTTCCCTTTAGGGCCTTAGTAGCGAGCTCCGGTTACGGGGTCTGGAGCGACTCCAGGGTCAACGGTTCAGGGTTTCAGAGGTTTCGGGGTACTGAAAGGATCATGGGACTTAGTCTTCCTTAAGGGCTCCTTTAGGGGTTTAGGGTTTAGGGATCTATAATATAAGGGTTCTATAAGGGGTAGTTTAGATTGCTTAGAGGATCATGGGACTTAGTAAGTAGGTTATAATTGGGGTTACACGTCCCCTAAGTGTTAGGATGTCCTTAAGGGGGGGTGGTCCAAGGGGGGTAGGTAACCTAGTAATCCCCATTATTCCCCAATACTCCCTAAGCTTCCCTAAGGTTCCCCAAAGCTCCCTAGTACCCTCCCCCCTTGAACCACCCCCCTTAAGGATCCTATAAAAGTGGGGTTATCCTAATTATAACCTACTTATAACCTTACTTACTAAGTCCCATGAGCCTTCAAGTAATTTTTAGTTCGGGCTTAGAGTTTCACAATCTATCGCTCGTTCGACTTTCTTTCCATGCATTCGTAGGGCACACGGTCACAAGTCAAGCGCTTCCTTCTACCTAGCCGTCCTCTTCAACGAAATGGGGCGCTACAAGGGAGCCATAACAAAAATCAACTGAGAGCATGGCAAGCATGTGAAGGAACCGAGACCAACATTAGTTTTCAGCAATTGTGACACTATTCCTTCCAATGCTACCATGGTTGAGAAGCCGGGTTCTTGCAAGTTGTAGCACTGTTTGGCTGACCGTGTAGCGGCCCAGCAGTCTAAGTGGCATAGGCAGATTCAATCGTAACCGGGTCTTTTACAAAAAGCAACCAAACACACGCACACGAGCACAAAGCCACACCAACAGGCAAACACAAGCACACACACACACACAGACGCTCAGACACCCACCCACCCACCCACCCGCCCACCCACGCCCACCCCCACCCCCACCCCCACCCCCCACACACACACACACACACACACACACACACACACACACACACACACACACACACACACACACACACACACACACACACACACACACACACACACGCAGAGATCTGAAAAGTTCGGTTACACGTGCGTCTATATAGAAATATATATATATATATATATATATATATGCATTACGAGAATTTAAACTACGTTTCTGTTTGACACATGTGTGACTGCTTTGATCTGCAGACAAAAGCACGGGTAGACTGCGGCACCGCAGTCCGAAGGCGAGTCTTTGCAGCTGCTGCTGTACGGGTTTTACATGGTCAGTTCAGAAGTGTTCGATGCGTGCGTCGATGCGTGAAAAATGCAGCTGCGACATTATGTCAGACCAGCATCGCAAAGATTGTGCATACCGTGGTGTGTTGAAATCAGTTATTTGGCAAACATGAATGTCAATTGTGTTTCCACCGTGATTGTCACCCTCGTTAAGTTATCAGTGTGGTCGCCGTTGTCTTTTGTTCATTTTTCCTGCGTGCATGGTGAAGACCTGCAAAACGTTCTTACCCGAGACTGGCTGTAAAGGTCGCCGTGCTTAAGCCCATTCCTATTGCTGGAATATTGTTTAGTTGTTTAGGCACTACTTTAGGCTCCCTGTTATGTAAAAACTACCTATACAATCTTGCGGCTTCCTTCTCATAAAAAAGCATAAGTTACCTAACAAACCCCAAACCCCTGTTCAAATCGTTGAGGCCGCTTATTATCACTTGGAGGTTCATGGGTAGCTATAACTGGGATTAAAAGTAGTAGGGTAAATATACTTATTACCCCCATTAGGGGACTTATAGCCCCACTTACAATTACCCTAAGCCCTATAGAACCCTTAAAGGAAGCCTAAACCCCCTATAACCCCACTTATAACTACGATGAACCTCCAAGTACTTGGCACCTGAAGCCTGGTGGATGTCTTCTCAACTCAGGCACAACAAGGTCCGAGGCTGGACCATCAGAGACATCAAGGACAACATGGAGGCGTGCCTGCGGTTTTTTCTGTAACTCGTACTCTCCTCGACCAAGCATTTACGGTAAGTTTCTTGTGAACTACAGTTCATGCAGGGCTTTGTCATCCACAATCAGAGGGCTACTAGGTAATGATAACAAGACTCTTAGACGCATGAAGAACCCTAAACCCTAAACCCCTGAACCTCTAAACCCCTAAACACCTAAACCCCTAAACCCTAAACCCCTAAACACCTAAACCCTAAACCCTAAACCCCTAAACCCTAAACCCCTAAACCCCTAAGCCCTATATCCTAAAGAGTGCTGGAAGTAGGCCTCGCTGCCACGGCTCATCCAATGCTCTCAGAACTCGTCACAGTAGAGGAACTTCTTTTGGACACCACAATGGGCATCTACCCTAATATTCAGGGTTCCTTTTTAAGGGATCTATAAGGGTTCTATGAGGGTTTCTTTAAAGGGATCTATAAGAGTTCTGCAACGGGTGGTTGTCAAAATTATAGTAGATTTTTTTGGTACCCTAAATAATAGGTGCCGTACTATAATAGGGACCCCAAAAGGGACCCTGATTATGACAACCACCCCAATGAAGAGCAGCCAGAAGCACCACGGCGCCATCAGCAATGTGCCTACTTGTGCTACCAATAAGTCGGTACACACCCTTTACAATGACTGCAATCAAGCCTTTTTTCTAGTTATGCAGCGGCTCAAGGGGATATTGTTGCAATATGATCACTTGCATTATTGCTTTATGTTGTTATAGGCATTTATGTGCTTATTGCTGCCAAATGCTTATCCTTACGTAGTAATGCTTGGTATTATCTTTTCTTTTTGATTGTTACGAGATCATTGCTTTTTTAGTTGGTATAATTCAGAGTTAGTCATCTTTGCCTGCTAACTGTTTTTTTAAATTTTATGCTCATCACTACTTATTATGCTTGCTACCTATTATGACGTATAGTTCTTGTTCTGACAGTATTACATGTCCTTCATTGCTGGTAATTGCATTACTGTAGCTTCTGTCACCTGTACTTCCTCGTCAGTAGGTAGGTGGTAGCTATTTGATTGCTTTCTTATTCCGACCCTCTGTAGTGAACACGAGACGTCCCTAAACCCTCCCTAATCCCTGAACCGTGACCCTTGGAAAAGAAACTACTGAACCCCAAACCCGAAACCCTCGTACTGAACCCGAAACCCTCAGCCCCTGAGCCCCAAACCCCTAAACCCTAAACCCCTGAACCCTAAGCCCTAAACCCTTTATAGAACCCGTATAGATCCCTTTTAAGGAACCCTTATAGAACCCTTATAGATCCCTTTAAAGGAACCCTTATAGAACCCTTTACAAGGAACCCTTATAGAACCCTTATAGATCCCTTTAAAAGGTATTAGGGTAGATGCCAAAAAAATCAACCGAGAGGCTTCCAGGTCTGACCATTTTGGTCGCAACTTCACGCAAGGCCTGGGGTTTGGGGTTTAGGGGTTTTAGGGACTAAGGGTTTAGGGGTTTAGGGTTTAGGGTTTAGGGGTTTAGGGTTTCGGGTTTAGGGGTCTAGGGTTTAGGGGTTTAGGGGTTTAGGGTTTAGGGGTTTAGGGTTTAGGGGTCTAGGGTTTAGGGGTTTAGGGTTTATTAGGGGTTTGGGGTTTAGGGCGTAGTTGGAGGATCGCGGGACTTAGTAAGTATGGTTATAAGTACCTTCATTGGGGTTATAAGTATAGTTACCTTAATAATATCGCTAATTACTAAGTCCCATGATCCTTTAAGTGGGGCTTTGGGGTTTCGGTAAGGGCTTGGGGATCAGGGGTTAGGGCTTCGGGTTCAGGGTTTGGGGTTTAGGAGTCTTTGGTTTCTTTGCGACTGTCTGCGGGATTGAGGTGCTTTCGGACTGTGGGGTTGAGGGCTTCATAGTTTCAGGGTTCGGGCCCACTTCAAAAGAAGCAAGGTGTCTACATAACATGGTTCAGGTTTGGGAATGTGATTAGATCTAAGGATTAGGGATGCATGGTTCAGGTTCGAGGGTTTCAGCTTGGTGCGAGAATGCGAGAACTCAGTGCAGGAAATACACCCATTTGTCGCCATTTATAACTCAGCCCTAAACCCAAAACCAAAACCTTAAACTTTCGCAGTCCTGACTTAAAGAGCCGGCTTGTCACCAATGCTCCAAGGTAGGGTTCGCGGCAGCTGCGATGGTTCCATCCTCACTCCTAAACCATAAACCCTATAGCTTTGCTGTTGGCATGCACAAGTGCGCCGAATGCAGTGGCCCAACACGGCTAGAGTGCTCCACGGCCAGCTCCGACGGTGTCAGATATCGATGGACTTGTGGAACACGTGGACACAAGCGCGTGAACCATCCCGTCAACTCGTGCGGATGTCTCAGCAAGGTCAACATTAGCAACTGGATGCCCTTCTTGCACATCCTGAACATGCTTCGCCTGGGGTTACCAGGGGTTCGGGTCGCCGATGAAATGCGGGCTGTGTATGGCAATGTGAAGGACGACACTATGTTGGGTTGGCGTCGATTGCATCAAAGAAGCTTGGGGAAAGCCCTCGTGAACATGACTCAAATGAAGGTTGGAGGCGCCAACCACACGGTCGTAATCGATGAATGTTTGGTCGGGACACATCCGGAGGATGGGTGGTCTTTGGGCAACCGTGGCATCACCAAAATCGGAGCTCATGAACAAGAACGGGCAGATGCAGGACATGAAGCTACTCCTATGAAGGTTGCCAAGGGTAGCATGAAGGTATTCCCAGCTCGCACTATCAAGTAAGGCTAAAGCAAAGCGTTTGGGTCATTCGCTTTGATTAAACGCCCTGCGGCATCCGTCTCTTCTCATATGAAGCGTCCGTGGGCATCTGTTTCCATGAAGCGTCCATCAGCGTCTGTTTCGATGAAGCGTCCTTCGGCGTCGGGCTGCATCAAACGTGCTTCCGCTCATCGTCGTCCTCTTCGCGTTCTGAAAAAACCAGTCGCTAACTTCAAGCTAAACGGCAAGTGGTTGTGGCTTGCTGTGTGTGTCAGTGTAGGTCGCGGAAATCAAGTCTTCACGCATGAGAGCGGTCTGAAGAAGATAACATACAGACTTCTACCGCGTAGTTCCCAGGCTGAGAATAACAAGCCCCGCGGTTTGTATGGAATTCGTGACACGCTTCACAGCCAGGTACACAAAAGATTGCACTGGTCTTTGACGGCTGGACGGCTACTACAAAGGCGGCTGCTCAGCCAGCTAGGGTATGCCCATCCGCCATCTGTGAAGCACCAGAAATGCTTCCGGGATTCCGATACTGGCTTTCATACGACTGACGCGGAATCAGAGAACACTCGCTTGAAGCGATGGTCTCGTCAGCGGCACGGTCGTCTGCATATCGAAGAGTCTGATATGCAAGAGTACATGTTCTATGTCAATGTAGGAGGATCCATGATGTCGGTGCTGGAAGGCTTAGCACAGTCGGGTGAAAGTGGCAAATGCAGAAATCGCATTGTCACGCTTTGAAGCACACAGGCAATCTCTGCAGTGAGAATGGGGTGAAAATAATTTTCAGAAAATGACTTAGGAAAAGCAAGCAAGAGCATGCACATGTAACTGAACACATTCCAACACTCTCTTAGGTGCCGATATTGTCGACATCGTCATCGAGCTCTTCCATATAGATATAATACTATATTCGATGGCGTATACCTGATTATAACCGAGTCGGACGGTATAACGAACGTACGGAACCCCAAATAGGGGTGCGCCGTGCGCCCATTTATATGTATATATATATATATATATGTATATATAGAAAGGTATGTGTGCATACGTACACGCTATATTACATATATATATATATATATACACATATATATATATACATACGTACATACATACATATGTTATGTATATTACATGAAAGCTATCAATTCTGCATTATATATGACATCACAATATAATATAAAATGGTATAAGATAATATAATATTATATATACATATATATGTATGTATGTCTGTAATCGCGGATCAACAGAGAGGGGGGTTATTAAACAGTTGGGGGGTCCAGGAAGAGCTCACCGGGGGGTCATGCAGCAGTTTGGGGTGGTCAGGCAGCGTTTGGGGGGGTCAGGAACGAGCAGGGAGGGGGTCAAGAAAAAGCTGCGGGTCAAAAGAAAGCGACGGGGGGTCAAAAACAAAGTCTCCCGAACTGCATTCTCAAAGTCACAGGCCTAGAGAGAGAGATGCCGCCCTCGGGTGCAGCCAAAACGGAAAGTCTACATCGTTGCAGCCTTGATCTCTAGACCCCACCATGACGTTGGGGCAACTTCTCGAAATATGTTCTTGTGCTTGCTGTCAGTATCACTACTGTTGGCATTGCTAGATCATGATTTTTCAAGCTCATTGATCTTCTCGTTGCGGATGTGGTTTTGCTTTGTTGTTTTTTTCCGTTGTTCCTGATCGCACAAAACGATACCACGATCTGATTGAATGGTTCAGGATTGTTGGGTTCACAAGGTTTGAGATTTTGGGGTTCGTTGTTTGGGTTTAGGGTTTCGGGCTTTTGTGGTTGATGTGTAGGGTCTACGGATGTCGCGGTGTCGGGCCCAATAACGACATCCATGATACCAGTTGTTGTGCCACCGAGGTGGTTCCAACATGACAGGTTTGAATATCTGTTCCGCATAAACATTTCACCAGTCTGCAGAACCTTTTTTTTCAACAGTGGCGGTCAAAGGGTTTTGTTTTCGGATGTCTAGGTCTAGGCTTTGCACCGGTAGGGTTTACGATTTCGGGTTTCGGGACTTTGTGTATGTTCAGCCACAAAGGTCCTTGCATACTGCCGGCTGCTATTCCTAGGGTTGTGTTTTAACCATTGGGTTGACCTGGTCTTACGGTCTAATATGCTGGTTGGGGTTTATTTAGGAGGTTTAGGGGTTGAGGTTTGGGGTGAGGGTTTAGGCGGCGCCATACGGATCAAGGTTTGGGGATTATTGTCTGTTTGTGGCTTATGCGGAGTATTCGTAGCAATATTCTCTTGTAGTCCCTTGTGCTGATACGTATAGTATAGTATGCCACCTCAAAGAACAGAAACACATACCTTCCAAATTTTGCGGGTCTACGGGTGCTGCTCATACATACAGAGAAGAGGTGTCTCAACCTTGCTTGCTAAAGCACTCTCCTGAACTTAATACGAAACCGTAAAATACCCGTAAAACTCTTGTAGAAACCCTGTTTGTAGAACTAAAATCCCTGTATCTTAAACCCCTAAAACCTAAGTCCTTTACCCCCTGATCCTAGAAGACGAAAACCTCTGAGACCAAAATCCCCAAACTGCAAATCAGTGCCCTTCAAAATCCGGAAGAAAGCCTAAACCCCAAGAGTCCTTGTTTGCCCTGCCCGCAGTGCCGAACTGGAAGTCTCATTCGGCGACCTTTCTGCATCATTGAGTTTGGTTTTTTGGTGGCGTACCTCAGGCCAATAGGAAAAACTAGGACAAAACCAGGCAGTATCAGGTTGCTTGGTTTTGGGCCGTCTCGTCACCAGGTTTATGACGTGCGGGACTGTGGGTTTTGGATTTGGGGTTTTCGGTGTTTCGCAGTTTCAGGGCTTCAGGGCTTTAGGGCCTTGCCGGGATCTGACCAAGCCGTAAACCGCCCCATTTCTCAAAGCATCCCTCAAAGCAACCCGTATGGAAGTCTTATGGGAGTTTCCGAAAATAGGGGGAACCAATATCGCACCCGAAATAGTAGGATCCTTAATATAAGGATCCCAAATCAGGTACCCCTAATTTTCGGAAACTCCTTCCCTAAACTCCCGTAGAGTAGCTGCATCCGAGGCTTCTCCGGCCTACATGACCGATCCCGTTTCTTGACTCAGCTGGTCTAAAGGGCTCCTGTATAGTTTCGTTAGGTATTATTTTGTATTTTAGTTCGTATAAACCCGAAACAACATTTAGCATATGATGTTCATTATGGTTCTAAGGGGAGCATAGGCTCAGGATTCCAGGTTTAGGGTTTAGGGCTTAGCCGGCTTCAGGATATAAATATTGGGGTTCTGGTCTCCAGCTCATTTTTTTTGGTTTCAGGGCTTCGGGTTTTCCTTGGGCTTTTGCCACATCTGTGCCGACTTGGTAAGCTTAGGGGCCCTCCATTTGAGCACCCTCATGGCAAGGATCTTGTTTACGTTCGACGTTTTGGGGTCTACTATAAGGGCCTGCATCGTCAGTGCGTATACTATTTTGGGGGTTCCGTATTATGCCTATACTAGAGTGGATCCCAACACCCTATTCTAATTGTTAAGGCCCCTAAACCCTAAAAGCCTGTCATCGATTCCTTATGGAACCCTTTAAAGGATCTGGGTACGAGTCCAGGGTTCACGTAGGGATCTACAAGGGTTCCTGTAAAAGGGATCTATAAGGGTTCCTTTAAAGGCATCTATAAGGGTTCTTGTCACGGGATCTATGAGGGTTCTATGAAGGGGTTCAGGGGTTTAAGGGTTTAGGGGTTTGGGGGTCGATGGTTTAGGGGCTTGGGGTTTAGGGTTTGGGGGTTGATGGCATGGGGGGGCTTAGGGTTTAGGGGCTTAGGGGTGTAGTCTTTCGAGAGCCGTAGCTACACTCAGGGAAGGAAGGCGTGCACCACGATCGGATCGAGCTTCGAACATGAAAGACAGAGTGCTAGCACCGTAACAAGTTTCAGCATACTGAATGATTGCTTCAGACTTAACCGCTAATATCTAAATAGTAACTCGCAGGGCGCAGTGCACCCGCAACAGTAAAGCCCGAGCCGAGTAGGCAACCTTAAACTTCGGGGCTCATAACATATATCTGCCATGATTAGCACAAGGATTTGGGGTTTAGGGTCTAAACCCTAAACCCTAATTCCTAAATCCTTAACGCTTAGCTACTTGGGGCCTGGGACTGCAATACATGCAGGCTCAGCAGCTCGGGGAACGCTGGCCAAGGGCTCAGTCGTCTCGCAGGACCTCTTGAGGGCAGCCCAACTGGGTGTATCTTAGGGGTACGTAGAAATATTTTTCATTTTTGGTTATTATAATCCCTAAGAAACAGCTAAAATTACAATTTTTGCTAGGGTTCTAAGTTCAGTATAGGTAAAATCCCTAAACCCCACTAGCAGGTAGTTGGCGGCTCGAGGTGTTGTAGGCTTCCGGAAATGGGATCTTGCGATTTCGGGTTTTAGGGTTTAATTAAACTAGGTAGGGCTTTGGGGCATTTCATATTTTCCCTTATTGGGCTTAAAAGGATCTTATTTACTAACATTTTTCAAAGGCTTCAAAAGCACCACCTAGTAAAGCTTCGGGACCATACACAAGGACGTCGGACAAATAAACGCAGAACCGCCCCGATAAACACCATGGAACTCTGGCGACTTGTTCCACATATTAAGGTCCCAAACCCTGTAGGCAGGCTAAGCTTAGGAGGGCGGTGCAGATGGACACGGCTCAATCTGTGGTTTTCATTAGTTTCAGTCACAATAGGGAAATGGAAATGTTGTAACCAGCAGAATTTCAAGCAATGTCTCTTGTCTCATACTCTCCTGGAAAAATTAAAAAACACCACGTCAACTCTGTAGAATTACAGAGTCTCCTATGCTTGTCACATCAAAAAAGGGCAAACATTGAAAATGCCAGGCTTTCGTACGAAAAGCATGCATTTCCTACTTGTTTCCTGTGCGTGCTCCTATTTCTCAGGCGCAGAAATACAGTATTGAGACCAACTTCCTGTTTTGCGGCCACCCACGTCCAACTTGCCTTGAGGATTGCAGTCTTGGATCCTTTACACTTCCTGTTTTCTTCGCATGCTATCTCCTGCAAATTCTGGGGACGTTTCCTGTCATAGCCTCATAAATCTGAACCCACAGACCTTGCAGCCTGAGCTCAAAAAAAGCACCTGACCGCGTTAGATTTACTGCCGGTTAGGGGGTCTTATAAGAGTGATGCAGGGTGTAGTATTTTCGGGAAGTCCCAAATGCAGCAGCTCACAGCCGAAAGACAACAAATTATATTACACACGACATGTCTGCATAGCAGCATCCAATGCCGGTTTCAAATCTCGTAGCCATCGAGCATAATACATGCATACATATGCGCCATACATGCATGCATACATACATGCAGACATACATGCACACATATGTACACAATTGCATGCATACTACAGGCATAGTACAAGCATTCATACATACGTACGTACATGCAAACATACGTACATACAAGCATGGCATACACAAATGTATATGTATTCAGTCATATGTATGTACAGCCCTATAATCGTTTACAGAATCATGTTCGTTCTGGCTTACTGATGTTGTCCATGTTTACGTACGCACGCACACAAGAGTGAATATGTATGTGTGTGTATATGTGTATTACATACACACACATTTCTGTGTTTATGAACCTGTTTATACATGTGCAGACGTATATACATAATTACATATGAATGTGCGTGCATCTGTCTATGTGTTTTTTAAATGTCTATATGTATGAACATGTTAGTGTACATGCATATGAATATGTAAGTGTATATATATATATATACATACATACATACATACAATATACACACACACACGCAGACTAATACGCACCAGTACAGACTTGATTACGCGCACATATGCATGTATACATACTATACGTCGGTCTATACATTTACACACACACATATATATATATATATATACATTTATATATGATCTGGCATGTGGTTATACTCACAGGTCGGTAATTCGGTAGGTGGGTAGGTAGGTGGGTGGGTAGGGTCAGTGGGTAGATAAGACGGAGATTGACAGATTGAAATAGTTTTAGAAACATACCTAGATAGGTAGAGATAAGAAATAGGTATAAAGATGAGTAGGTAGGAGGTAGATAGTTATTATGTTGATAGACAGGCAGCCAGTCAGACAGATAGTTCGATAGCTAGATAGACCGACAGATACGCAGACAGGGCTAGATAGCGTGTATGCATGTACATATATATATATATATACACACATGATGCTAATGTAGGTTCCTGAGGAATTAGAATAGGGTTTTGGGGGCCCCTGATTAAAATTATAGTACGATATCCCCGCAAACCCTATTCTATCTGTTAAGGCCCCTACAGTTTACCGATGTTGAATGGGGATTCGGGGGCTTCTTATTATTATAATTATATATAATCCTATTCTACTTGAGGGCTCATGGGACTTAGTAAGTAAGGTTATAAGTAGGTTATAATTAGGATAACCCCACTTAGGGGACTTATAACCCCAATTATAACCTACTTACTATGTCCCATGATCCTCTGAGTAGTTATTACGGCTCCTATGGCAGCCTCCAAGAGTTGGTGTCCACATCAGATGAGTCCCAGGCCTCATCACGCAAGCAGTGTGGGGCCAGCGGTCTTCCAACAAACGGTGTGCTCCCAAGCGATTGCGGGGGGGTTTAGGGGTTTTAAGGTTTAGGGTTTTAGGGTTTAGGGTTTAGTCCTAATTTAGGGGCTTTAAGGTTTAGGGTTTTAGGGTTTAGGGTTTAGTCCTAATTTAGGGGTTTTAAGGTTTAGGGTTTTAGGGTTTAGGGTTTAGTCCAAATTTAGGGGTTTTAAGGTTTAGGATTTTAGGGTTTAGGGTTTAGTCCTAATTTAGGGGTTTTAAGGTTTAGGGTTTTAGGGTTTAGACTTTTTAGGGTTCAGGGGATATGTACTTTTGAGACTTCAGGACTTATTTTCTTCGGGGGATGGTAGGCTGTCGTCCATGTTGTCTCAATTCCGGTGGAGTTAGCATGATGGTGGGCATAACATATTGGGAGTTGTACACTTTCCTTTCACAGCATTGATGAACAGCCTTCCTGAAAAAAATACAGGAATGCAGTTGTACAGTGCATTGTTCTGTTGCGAGGGTTCGGTTTGTCGGGCTCGGGGAGTTCAGGCGTGGGTGATAAGACGTCCATCCCCAATCCCCAGTGTAGGTGGTGTGGTTCTAGCTTTGACCTCCATGCCGCCACTGTGAACCCTGGCCCGACTGTGCTTTTTGTGGGTTGACCCGCTCCTCCCTGTGCGAACGCATTACGCATACAGTAAACCCCATAAAGTTGGAAACCGGATTAAGGCCAAATAGTGCTGGGATTCCCTATACATTGCACTTAAGGATTGAGGCTATGGGGTTTCCAACTTTTGGGCTTCTACTGTAAATAGTCACCAGACTTGAATTACTTTCTCATCCGCCCCTGTGACAGTTGGCACTTGGCCCTGCTGAGATCTTCAATGATACTGCTGATGGACAAATCTTGCATTACCCATAGGGCCACGGTTTAGGGTTTAGGGTTTAGGGAATATACCATGATTCCTATAGTTTAGAGTCCTTAGGGTCATGCAGGATTTTGTCCATCAGCAGTATCAGGATCAGGAAAAGGCTGCAGCTATGAGCTGTGGACCGCAAGCAACACTTCTCAGGATTCCGAGACAATCCGGCAACTGCCCCATACTGACTGATGTCATCCCTGGACCCTAAGCCCTGACCCTCAGGGTCTCAGAGTGACGACTGAACGAAAGGGTTCAGTGCCTTCCACGAAGAGGGTTCTGTAGCTGGGGACTTCCCGTGCGACGGAAATGGCGTTCAATAGAAAAGCCTAAGCCCTGAACCTTAAACCCCGGTGCCATAGCGAGACCCTTCCCTGCCTGGGATACCGGGGTGTCGGCCACAGGCCATATGGAGTTTCCGAACATTAGGGGTATGTTATTTTCGTGACGTTATAGTAAGGATCCTAGTAGGGTGCTATATTGGGGTTCCCTATTTCCGGAAACCCCCATAAATAATCTACATATTGAGTTTAGGGCTTAATGTTTAGGGTTCTGGTTTTAGGGGTTTAAGGGTTAGGGTTTGCGTGTGTGTATGTGTGCGTGTGAGTATAAACATATAAAGACATATCAGTGAATATATTATATATAGCATAGTATACAGCGGCAAACACATGATGTCGACCCTACACCTAAAAAACACGCACGAGACGGCACACAAATGAACGGAACTATCAAAGCAAAGCTGCGGGTGGCGACACCCGCAGCTTTTGAGGAGCAGCGAAGCAAACATGTAGAACCCACAAGAAAGCAGACTCATAAACGACATTCGAAGTAAAGTATTGATATCAACCCTAAACCCTAAACCATAAACAGGGCACAGAGGTTAAGGAGTGTGCATGTCTAGGTTCAGGGGTCAGGGTTCCAGGTCCCTAAACCCCGAACCCTCAACCGAAAAGGTTTTAGCAACCTGGGAGTTTCCAAAAACAGGGGAACCCTAATGTAGTACTCTAAATAGTTGGATCCTTATTATAAGGCCCCAAAATATGGTACCCCTAATTTTCGGAAACTCCCAAACCCTAAACCCTTTATAGAACCCTACCCTTATAGATCCCTTTAAGGAACCCTTGAAGGATCCCTATTAAAGGTAACCCCCACCTGACCTGCGCCAGTGCTAAGGGCCCCCTCTCAGCTCATGCACGAGTGCTTGCAGCCCAGGCAGAGGGGCTTTCGGCAACTTTGGGGGTTCAGGGTTTACAGTAAACCCCTTAAAGTTGGAAACCGGATGAAGGCCAAAGAGTGCTGGGATTCCCTATACATTTTCGAGGCTATGGGGTTTCCAAGTTTTGGGCTTCTACTGTAGGATTTCGGGCTTGTTTACGGTTTTGGAGTTTAGGGTTCAGGTTCAGGGTTTGGGACTTAGTAAGTAAGGTTATAAGTACGTTACTATTAGGATATCCCCACTTCGGAGACTTATAACCCCAGTTATAACTTACTTACTAAGTCCCATGATCCTCTAAGTAACTTGAACTACCCCTTATAGAGCATTATATTATAGATCCCTAAACCCTAAACCCTTTAAGGAGCCCTTTAAGGAAGCCGAAGTTCAGGGGTTTAGGAGGGAGAATTTCGGCTTTGGGAGTTTTGTCTTCGGCTTTAGCAGTCTAGGGTTCCGAGTCGAGGCGTTGAAGGTTGTAGGAGTTTGGGATCTTAGGGTTTAGGAGTTTACTTAGAGGATCATGGGACTTAGTAAGTAGGTTATAATTGGGGTTATAAGTCCCCGAAGTGGGGTTACCCTAATTATAACCTACTTATAACCTTACTTGCTAAGTCTCATGAGCCTTCAAGTAGGGTTTAGGGTTACGGTGCCCTATTTTAGGGGTGGAGAGACGAAGACCGGAAAGGACCACATGGCGGCATGGCGGGCTTTTCAATGATTGAAGAAGCATGACATCACGCTCTGCGCGAAAGAATGCTGAAAAGACGACAGTTCCTGTGGAAAGGAGGGGCCGTTAAAAAACGCAAAGTGAGGGCGCCACCTCAGTCACCACTACTGCTACTACTGCTGCTGCTGCTGCTGCTACTACGACTACCTCTACTACCACACTTACTGCGGCTATTTGTAGTACTACTAACTGCTACTGTCTTGTTGGTGCTGTCGTGGGGCGACGTGGGATGATGAGGTTGCTTGGAGGAGCTGACGGAGCTTGGGGTCTGGGTCATGTAGGAACCTGATTAAGATACCCTGGGCCTTTTTTGGGGTTCCTTTAAAAGGGCCTATAAGGGTTACTGTAAGGGATGTATAAGGGTACTGAAATAATGTAGGAACCTGATTGAGAAACCCTGGGCCTGTAACTCCCAAAATAGTAGGGCTCATATAACGAACCCCAATAAAGGCCCAAGGTTTTTTAATCAGGTTCCTACAGAAGTCTGTCCTGTCGTTCACCTGAAGGTCGAGATAGTAAGCCATGTAATTAGATTTTTCAGGGTTTAGGGTTTAGGGTTTTTGTCAAGAAAAGGCACCCACATGATACTCCAGGAGAGTTAATCAGAATGGTGACCCCTTGTACTTGGGTAGACTATGGGCGATCTTCAAAACTTGTTGGCAAATTCCTGCCCTGCATATTTGGTCTCTTTCAGACAGTCTGAACTTTTCTGGGCCGAGGTGTTTAGCCAGAGAGCCATAGGAAGTTCCCTGCTCATGTCAAGCATTTGCATGAAGCCCCCTGTTTCCAAGGCCGATGTGTCTGTAAAAGCTAAGAGACTCTAGGCCCAATCTCCATAAACCCCCGAAGCCTACTACTACAGTATCCTTAGGATTTTTTATTTTCGTTCATATGTTTGTTATGGTTCTAAGGGGGGTATAGACTATAGACTATAGGGGCCTGCATAATCACCAACACTGTCTTGGGGTTTGCTTATTAAAAGTATAGTGCAATGAGCCCCGAAACCCTACTCTATTTATTAAAGCCCCTATATTAAGCCCCTGAAGCCTAGATTCCGAAAGCCCGAAGCCCAAAGGCTCTTGGCCCTAAGCCAGTGTTGAGAGTTGCTGTTCTGCTAGGAGGCGCCGGCGGGCTATCGAGTGCTGATTGATCTGTGAAGCCGATTTGGGCTTCGGATTCATGGAACCAGAAGTTTTCATCGGATTGTCGGACAACCGAATCTGATGAACATGCCCGAGCCTGCTTTGCGATAGGATTCTATCTCAAACGAGCTTCCATTGTGACTCGCACAGCCCGAAATACTAACGAAGCGTAGGTGCCGGGGTCAAGCGCGAGTGCGCGCGACATGACAAAGCAGGACGGCGTTGTGGCTTAAATGCCGCAAGCATAATCACCCAGGTTGCCCCTTGTGCCATAGTCAAGGAATCGGCCCTGAAGTATCGAGTATACCCTAATCCTATCAGCTTTGAAACCGAGGGACATACATAAGAAAGAATTACGAAGGTCTGATTTGTGAGGGGTGCTCTGGTGATATGCCTCGATAGCCGAATGCGACCGCCATGGTCCTTTCGTCTAGGCCCCTTGCACATGAGGACCACGACCCGTTCCCGTGTGCCATTTATGTGCCGGTGACAGTTACATACTGTTGATTCGCACTGTTGATGGACGAGCTCCTGCATTGCTTAAGGGTTGTTGCTTTGGGTTTGCAGGATTCGCTATTGCATGAGGTTCTTGTACCCTAAGGTGTGGCAGCTATATAGGTTATATTCTCAGTTTGACAGTTGGGCAAAATCCTGAAGCACTGCTAGGCCTTCGTAGATCACAGCAGGATTCGACAAGGTTGCTTCTACGTCCAGGAGAACCGCCAGGAAACCCTTGTGCAAGCTTGTAAAATACTTAGAGCGTCATGGGACTTAGTAAGTAGGTTATGATTGGGGTTATAAGTCCCTAAGTCCCATGAACCTTCAAGTAGCCTAAAGCCCCCACAGTATGCCTGATAGACACTGATAGACACCATGGATGATGCAGGGTACGTGCATCAACTCCGTCAGACGGGTCGATTCGTATGTGGCGATGCTACCTCTTCTCGTGTAGGGTTTACAGTAAACCCCATAAACTTGGAAACCGGATCAAGGCCAAATAGTGCTGGGATTTCCTATACAGTATTCTTATATAAGGATTGAGGCTATTGGGTTTTCAACTTTTGGGCTTCTACTGTAGAGGTTGTACAGTTTGAGATTAGGGGTCAGGTTTCTCGGGTGTCGCATAGCCTCATCGAGCCCAATTCTTCGGAACCTGTTTCGGGGGCACGGGCTTGACCCCAAAAAGTTTGATGTTGTAGTAGAGGTGGTTAGCCGTTGTTGAGACTAGTGGCATCATATCTGTTATTCGCTGTTCGATTATTAAGGTTCCTGTAAATTTATGTTCGTTTTTGCCGTGAATAGTTTTCCGTGCGTTCATGTTGCTGTAAGAAACTTGTATCAGCAAGTTTGGTATCCGCTTTATTCGTGCTTTTGGCATTACTATGCTTGCTTCTTGACAGAACCATAACATACTCACCCTTCGTTAAGTACTTGGCAGTGTTTCCCCATAATTGAATTCAGCCCTCCCAAGCAACCCCTAAACCCTAAATCCTAAATCCTAAACCCTAAACCCTAAACCCAAATCCCAAACCCTCAACCCAGATCCTCACACTTTCAACTACGAGCATAGTAGGACTGGTTCTAGTAGTTTGGTAGCCGAGCCACGACATTTAGCGCAATTCGATTGCACGGTCACCGCTGGCCTCTGGCCAAGGTTGTTTCGCACTAGTTTGTTTGGCACTATGTGATGTGAATCACTGTTGCCCTTCTCTGCTGTATCTGTTGCGGAAGTTGTCTTCTGGTTTTGGCCTCCTGCGACAACCACACCCCAAAATCGATCTGCACTTGCCATGTTGGCATCCCTTCATTGACGGACTTGGAGCGGAGCAGACACAGGGATTGGGCAGAGTATGTTGAAGCTTGAGGGTTTCGGGCTTCGAGTGTGGGGCTCATTTACGGTTTAGGGTAATAGAGGGGCCTTAGCAATTAGAATAGGGCTTTGGGTGTATATTATGCTGTAACTTTCATATAAGGCTCCCACCAAGAACCCTGTTAAAGCCCCTACAGTACGTTGAAGGTTGAGGGTTTAGGGGTTCCGGTTTCGGGTTTAGGGTTCAGGAGTCCGGCTCTTTCGGCTGTCCAAGGGGAAAAGGAGGGACCCTTAAATGGGGACCCCTAGGTATATACCCTTAATGTAGCCATTATATACCCATTATATAGCCCATTGTAGGGTAGGGGTCCCCATTAAGGGTCCCTCCTTTTCCCCTTTGAGGCTGTATGTTTTGAGCACAGCTTTGGGCACTGCGACAGCGATCTTAAAGCTTGCTGCTACCAGTACGCTTCAAGTAACAGCTTCCCGACAAACAACTCGTATGTTGATTAAAAAGTTTAAGCCGCGTGCCCCCAAACCCAGAAACTCCAAAGTGGCAACTGAGGTTTTGGATTCTGGCAGAATGAAGGAAATGAGACTCCCTACCGTGGTCATGGCGCTCCTCTATCGCGTATTCAAGAACCAGCGCATGCTCTGCATGATGCATCGGGGCATTGTTGAAGAACCTGTAAATTGAAACCGGACACCGACCCCGAACCGAACGACGCAAACTGTCGGTCCGAATAATTGAATGCCGAACTAGAGTGCTCTGGCCGCTCCAAGTCACAAGTGACTCTTAGCGATTGCGACAAACACTTTTCTGGCTTCCTTCGAGTGAGGAAGTTGCAAGAAAGTACTCGTGCGATTCGTTGAGGCTTCGACACATGCAGGGCAGGGAACACCAGACGACCGTCCGGTGGCATTAAGGACATGTGCCCTACTTAGAGGATCATGGGACTTAGTAGGGTTATAAGTCCCCTAAGTGGGGTTATCCTAATTATAACCTACTTATATCCTTACTTACTAAGTCCCATGAGCCTTCAAGTAGTCCCTAAACCCTTAATCCTTAAAGGGAGCCCTCTATACCTTAAAAGGGACCCTTATAAGCCCTACTTACTAAGTCCCATGAGCCTTCAAGTAACCCCTGAAACCCCAAAGGCCCCTGACCCGAGGATTGGAGAGCCTCCGAGACAGTTCCTGGGGGTGAAGTAGCTCATGGGTGCATGGAATCTTGCCCTAAGACTCATGTAGTAGATACTTAGGCCTTAAAGTACCTATATAGGGACCCCTTTGAGGCTTAAGTATCTACTATAAAGGTACGTGGAGCCTCTGGGTTGTGTATGCATCGCGCTTTGTAGTTCAGGGCGTTCGATACGGGTTCGCTTCAGCTGCTTGCCATGCCTTGCTCCGTCACTGTTGCTCTCTGTTGGAAAAAGCGACTACCTCATCGAAGATTTCTTCATGTTTCACCCACTCAGTGCCCTAACTTTGGAGTAACCCAAAGTCATGGGCCAAACCGAGCAAACCATGGCAGCGTACCGTGAAGGCCGTAAATCTACAGAGCCTACATCCTTGGACCGAGAATCCCTAAGCTCTCAAAGCTTAATAGCCCGTATCCCCCTAAACCGCAAATCGAATAGTTCAACGGCTCAGGGGTCCCTTACACCCCAGAGCCTATTTCCATGTCCAGCAGCTTGAGTTTCATCGGTCGACCCAAGAGAGGAGGCGGCAGAGAAGGAGGAGGTGGAGCAGGAGCACGAGAAGTAGTTGTAGTGGTGGTGTGCATTAGTGGTGGTAGGAGTAGGAGCAGAGAGTAGAGAGTAGAAGTAGGAGTAGAAGTAGTGCAGCAGCAGCAGCAGCAGCAGCAGCAGCAGCAGCAGAAGCTGTAGCAGCGACACCAGTAGCTGTATCGGCAGTAGGAACAGGAGCACTGACATTAGCAGCAGTAAGTAGTGGTAGTGGTAGCGTTAGCAGGCACAAGCAAGAACAAGAGGAGCAGGAGACGGAGTGGAAGCACCATGAGTGGGAGTCGTCGTTGTTGTTGAGCGCCGAATGGTTTAGGATTTGGGGTTTATAACGCGTTGCCATATGCCTTTCAATCTCAGCGCTTGCCGTGGCGTTCTTCATTTGAACGGGAGGTAAGGGCAGGCGAGCCGAAGGGCGGCTTGGCCGCGTGTTTGCCGCCTTGACTCCCAAAACGGTGCGTGAGCGATGTTGCGCTTGCGCAAACGCAAACACGAGCGCGAGGACAAAAAAGAGTTCAGATACGACTACATGAAGGCTCATGGGACTTAGTTAGTAAGGTTATAAGTAGGTTATAACTAGGATAACCCCACTTAGGGGACTTATAGCCCCAATTATAAGCTACTTACTAGCTCCCAAGATCCTCTAAGTAACCAGCATTAGAGTGGCAGTGGCGCTTGCGGTGAAGTTAGAGTGAGCTAGGTTTCGGGTTTAGGGTTTCGGGTATGGCCACGTATCGGTGTATGCGTCAGAAGGCTGTCGTTGGGCCCTGAACTACTTCGAGAGAACTACCTTCGATCTTGCTCAACCGCAACTAATTGCTATCGGAGCCTTAAGAATTACCTATATGATTTTTGTGGTTCCTTATTCTAAGTAAAACAAATATGGGCCCCGCAACCTTATTCTCATTGTTGAGGACCCTATATGAAGCGACGTCGCTGCAAGAAGCTTCCACAGGCAAGGTTTGGCGCTTCCCTCTTCATTGCCGTCGCCATTAGCCGCTTCTGCATCGGACCGAGATGGGGCAAGGGTTTGGGGTTTACGAGTTTAAGGCACGATCTATAATCTTTGCAGGTTGAAGAAGGTTTTCGAGGACGACCACGATGACGACTACTGTTCCACCTACTACTCCTACCACGACTACTGCCGCTGCTACTGCTACTGCTACTGCTACTGCTGCTGCTGCTGCTGCTGCTGCTGCTGCTGCTGCTGCTGCTGCTGCTGCTGCTGGTTTTTCATTTTTTACCGCTGTGTCTAGACTCCTGCTGCTGCTGCTGCGCCGCCGCGTCCTTCTCCTTCTCCTGCTCCTGCTCCTTTTCCTCCTCCCACAGCTAGCGCTGACTCGGCAATGATTTTTATTCACAAAAAGTTTGATGTCAGACCGCTCTCTCGGGTTCCGAGTTCTAGAAAGTTCTGGGAGGATTCAAAGGCCGTACAAACCCCTGTTACATATCGTGAAACATAACACCAGGTTGGTGATTTCCCTTCTCGTTCAGTATATAGCCACAAGTATATAAAATTTCGCAGACCGTTGAAATGGACACCTACTGCACCAATGCCCTGTACCTCCAGGGTTTGGAGCTTTCCCCTTTGAAACAAACCCTACCCAACTTGGCCCTGAAACCTCCTAAACTTTCAGACCTTTGCAGGAACCCTTAAAGGAAATAGGGAACCCTGAAGGGGACTAGGGAACCCTTGACGGAACAGTGCAGGGAAGCCTTAAAGGAAGCCTTTAGGGTGTACAGTGTAGAGTGTAGAACTAACCCACCCACCCACCAGCTGCATTGGGATTTGGGGGTTTAGATTAGGGTTCCTATTATAGAACCGCCTGCAATTAATGTAGGGGTTTGGGGGTTTAGGGGCGGCGCTATCCTATTATGGAACCCCCTGTGATTATCAGGGTTTAGGGGTTGGGGGCCCCATCCTATTATAGAACCCCCTGTAATCAATAGGGTTTAGGGGTTAGGGGCCCCGGTGCCCTTACAGAACCCCGTGTAGTTATCAGGGTGTAGGTCGAAGCGGAGAAGGAGGGACCCTCAATGGGGACCCCTACCCTATAATGGGCTATATATTGGGTGTATAATAGCTATATTAAGGGTATATACCTAGGGGTCCTCATTAAGGGTCCCTCCTCTTACCCTTGGTTGTAGGGGTTGGGTTTTAGGGTTTAGGTTTAGGGTTTGATGACTATGATCATATTACTTGGAGGTTCATGGATAGTTAGTGTACATGGGGTTCTGGGTACAATAACTATAGCCCTATGCCTATAAAAACACCCTATGCAATCCTGAAAAGACCTCACTCTAATCATTAAATGCCTCTTTACAATTCGATAGAACCTTTTAAGAACGGGTAAAGAATCCAAACAGAAGCCATCAAAGGGACACTCTTCCATTTACTAGTAAACGCCTCTAAGTTGCGCACCAGAAAGACCTACTGTAGCTACTCTGCCACTGCTCCCTCCGCACGGCTTCTCATTCTCAGGCTACAGCAGTGAGTGCAGCTCAGGGGTATCCGACGTAGTAGTAGTACCCATCTCTGATAGTTAAAGCTATATCCTCAACGCTACACCTGCGACGCTTGTTTGCGTCCGTTCTAGATAAAAGCCTCAGTGACTCCAATGGTCTGCTGCTTTCCGGATCTAAGTATGGAGATTGCAGCTGCAGGTAAAACCCCTAACCCCCAAACCACAAGGCGTCGCATCCCCCCGAGAGTTCCAATATGAAGCCGTGAGTGAAATGCCCGGTGGAGTGTTCAAAACACTTAATCATAAACGAGGCACGCCTAAACGGCCCGTAACGCACGATAGATCCCAACAAACCCCTTGCAAAGCCACTATGAAGCATTCGAGAACCTCAAGCTAATGCAGATTAGGCCCGCAGCCCTTCTACCGCCAAAACGAGCCTCAACGATGAGAATGGTGTTATTTTTTGCAGTGGACAAGTATCATATTATGGAACCCTAAGGCCTAAGGCCCTAATGCCCTAAGGCCCTAAACCCTAAGGCCCTGAACCCTAAACCCTAGCTAAGGCCCTATAAACCCGAAACCCTAAGGCCCTAAACCCCATACCCTAGCTAAGGCCCTAAACCCTAAACCGGCTAAGGAAGATACTTGGCGTTCTTCTGGTTGGCTCTGTAGACTTTAACTTTTTGGGCTTCTATATGAACTATAGTAAGGAGGCTAAAAGTTTAACTTTTAGGAGGGGTTCAGAAGTCAGCCAAGGATAATTGCAGCTACGCCCACTCAGGCTTCTACAAGAAGAGTGGCTTGAGGGCTCTACGGCTTTCGGTGGAAGGATTAGCGCAAACCCTAAACCGTATATAAAGGCTTCGGCTCTTGGGGCGAGGGTTTATGAACTTATGATTTGCTGGATTTTGGGACATAGCTGCTCCTAAGATTGGGGTGAGGGGTTAAGAACTTATGACATGCTGGATTTTGGGGTTTAGCTCTGAAGATTTAGAGTATGATTTCTAGTGAGTTTAGCGTCTAGGGCAAGTCAGAGCCTCCCTGAATCCTGATCTGCGGCAGGCGCTGAAATGCCTTAGGGTTTAGGGGCCGGAATTCTTTGTGGGGGTAGGGGCCGGAGCCATCATACCCAGAAGCACTTGGAGCCTCGATCACCAAACCCTAAAGACGTAGCACTTAAGGGATCATGGGACTTAGTAAGTAGGGTTATAAGTACCTTAATTGGGGTTATAAGTATAGGTAGGAGGGGTAATGGAGCATCATTGGCAGAAGGAGGGACAGGTGCCCCAAAGTATATTGTTTGGTCTCAGTGTTGTCAGACCTTACAGCGTCTTCTTTGCCGGGGCTAAGTGAGCTTGCCCTCTGCCCAGACTCAGATGATCATGCAAGCTTAACGCTGCTTGGAAGAACTCTGTGCTATCATGCACATAGCCCGACCTAAGACACTGCCCAAAGCAACTTGAACCCATGCTCCAGTGGCATGTGCCCAAGTTATGTTTCACTTTCTAAGTGTTTGGCCTTGTTTGGTCGATTTGACCGCGTGTCGGCCGCTGTACAGCACCAAGTGGCAATATGCTGAAGGCGGTTAGTTTGTGTGAAGATAGAAGTGCAGCTATACAAGAGACGCAAGTGCAGGTATGCAGGAATCCACACTTTCTGAAGTGATACGACTTATTGTAAGTAGGGTTATTTTAGTTAAAGCCCAGATTAGGGGACCTGTAACCCCCGCTTACAACTACCCATGAGCCACCATCTAGAGCCCGGAGATGAAACTTTAAGACTTTAGGCACCAGATGTGGCAAGTCGACCGAGCTTGGCGTCGCGGTGGATTTACGAAAGAGCGGGCTGCGAATGTTTAGTCAGCCTAAACTCCGAACATCCCCAAACTGCAGCACCCCGAAGAAAAGATTTTCAGAGTGCCCTAAACTCTGAACCGCAAACCGTTTCTTGATGCGTCCGCCCCTCGATTGCTAAAACCCGAGTCTCACACTCAGACGCAAGTCGAGGCAGATCTTTATGGAGAGAGAAGGGAAAGGCTTAGGTTTGTGTGGTTCAGGGGTTTTTGGCTTTAGGGTTTATGGGTTTAGGGGTTAGGGTTTAATCCCTTCCCCCTAATATTAAACGCCCCCCCCTCCCGAATATAAAAACTGGATTTCGGAGGTTTAGTTTTTATATTAGGGGGGGGTTTCGGTTCGGTGCATCCACGTACCCGGACTCCCAGCTGCTAGCTATCCTAAGTCTGGAGCCCTAATAAAGCCCTAAACCCTAAGCCTCCAGCCCTAAACTTTAAGCCCTAAAGCCCCAAGCCCTAGAGCTTTAGCCCTGAGCCCTGAACCCTTAAACCCTACAGCTCTGCTGTCTTTAGTACTACTGTAGTCTTCGTTCAATGAAAGCACATACAGATCTGCCACCCCCCTAATGTTGTCCCTTTTAAATTGAATGTGGGCCCCGAAACCGCGAAATTCCGAGGGCCGGCAGTTTTTATATTAGGGGGGGTTGAATGTTCAGGGGAAGGGATTATGGGTTTATAGGGTTTAGGGGTTTAGGGTTCATGGGTTTAGGGGTTGGGGTTTATGCTTTTGTAGGGTTTAGGGGTTTAGGGTTTATGGGTTTAGGGGTACGGTTCGGGTTTATGGGTTTAGGGGTTTAAGTTTTCAGGGTTTATGGTCCACATGTACCCAGTACTCAGTAGTTGAAGAGCCCATGCCAGCGCCCAAGTACGATACAGTCGTTACAGACTTGCTGCTAAAATCAGCCAGGTTGCTTCTTCCAACTTTGATCTTGGGGTTCTTATTGTATACATTGCAAGAATGAATTGCGGGGAAGGTTATTTGGTAATATGAAGCATGAACCTCCTAACCCTGAGCCTTGAACCCGAAAGCCCTGAACCTAAGCCTCACATTCAGACCTATCCCGTAAGGTTCGAACTGTTGATGGACAAAATCCTGCATGATCTTGAGGACTCTAAACTATGGGAACTATGGTATATTCCTTATAAAGAGTAATGCAGGATTTTGTCCATCAGCAGTATCTAAGGCCTGTTGGGCGATGATATTCAGACGGATCCTGTTTAAGTTTAAGCGTCCTTGCCAAAGGGCGCCTGGGCTGAAAGGTTCCCTGCAATGGACGTCGTGGTTGAGCTGCACTACACTCAGAGCCTCCACAACCCTTTAACTAAGGAATATACCTTAAAGTATAATAGGATCCCTAATATAAATTAAGGTGTATTCCTTAATTAAGGGGTTTGGGAGGCTCTGGGCACTCAACAGAGGGTTTAGGGTTTCGGCTTTTGGGGTTTCGGGCCGAGGGCTTCGGCAGTGGGGATGTAGGGACATTGGGTTCTATGTCTTACCCTGGGCATCAAAATAGCACAAAAGCGGCCTTTGGGCCCAAAAGCCTTAATACATGAGTCCTTAGATTCCTAGGGGTCTTTGGGCCCAAAAGCCTTAATACATGAGTGCTTAGATTCCTAGGGGTCTTTGGGCCCAAAAGCCTTAATATCTATGAGTCCTTAGATTCCTAGGGTTAGTAGGTTTCACAGGGTGCACAGTCAGCAAAGGTTTGTCCCGTACAGCCCCTTGTTTGCAGTAAGGCCCAAGCGCAAATGAGTGGCCAAGCCCCAAGATGGGCTTGTATGCTACCCTACAATACGAATACAGTAGAAGCCCAAAAGTTGGAAACCCAATAGCCTCAATCCTTGAGAGTAATGCATAGGGAATCCCAGCAGTATTTTGCCTTAATGCGGTTTCCAACTTTTTGGGGTTTACTGTATGGACCTCCTGAGACCCTGTAATAACACCTTCAGTTGTAAAACGACCATAAACCCCTCATAAGCCATATTTAGAGTTTAGGGTTTGCGCCCCAAGAACCCGGTCCTAAACCCTGCATCCTTAAACCAAAACCTCTAAACCCAATGCTCAAACAGCTTGTCTCCTTCTGCGTCGTTCGGTAAAGTTTTATACTTTCGGAGCCCAACAAAGGCTTCTATAGGGGTGTAGGGATTTCGGGTTTAGAGTTTACGGGTCGGTGCATCGCTTGCAGCTACGAACCATGCCACAGCAGGCATCCGGCATCAACACCCAGCATGTATTAATAGGTTGCAATGGACTATACCATATAGATATACCATATGACGGATGTTGTTTGCATTGTTTAATTGGTTTCGGTCTTGCATTTCACAGTGCTACTGCAGGTTGTGTGTATAGGGTTTGGGTTCCTAAACTCTAAACCTTAAGCTTCACGCTGTGGGATGTATTTTTCCGGGGTTGGGCTTACTGCTCGTCGCACCTGACGAAGCGATGCAGCGCATGGAAGCTACCTCAAGTGGACTGTATCCCTCGGCCTACCAGAAGTGCCGGCATGCTTGCTTTCGTTGCCGCTTGGAGTCCATTTATAACGGCAAGAGCCATCTAAGGATTTTTGCAGGCATGAGTTTTGTACCTTACTTAGTTGAGGCTGGGGGGCAGTTCGAAAGATAGCACCGTGCCGAGTTACTTGTCGGTAAGCCGCCTCACAAACACGTAGACCCGTGACTGAATACCTAGGAGAGAGGAAGGTCCTGGCAGTTGCAGGTTGCATCCTAGGATGCCCAGTAGTACCCTTATTCCCTTTTTGTAGTCCTAGGTTCCTTATAAAGTTACCCAATACCAAAAAGAGAGGCCTTTTTATTCTTAGGTTACTGGGTATCCTAGCATCGATCCATGAATTGGTGAGGGATCTGGGATGTTCAGGGTTGTTCCTTATAACCTGTAGGGTATGGGACTTCGCCCGAAAGCCTAAAAACCCTATATTTAGACCAAAAAGGCCTAAACCCTAGACCAACCCTAAACCGTTGAGCCGTAGCCGACATGCCTGGCCTGTCGACCGGTGACCGATTTTCTGTTTCCTGGCACCTGGTGAAACTCAGCGCACTTTGGTGCTCCTGTGTTTGAAAGGGTTTAGGGTTTAGGGCTCAGGGGTTACAGTAGAAGCCAGAAAGTTGGAATATCATTATCGTAACCCCTTTAAGGTAAACTATAGGGGAACCTACCCTGAAACCATATTCCAACTTTCTGGAGTTCCCTTTAGGGTTGAAGGGTTTGGGGTGTGAGGGATTATTAGTTTAGGGGCTCAGGGCTCAGGCTAATTATGCTTCTTTGATACTCGCTTGGGGCCTACATATTCATCTCCGAATCTCCTAAATCCACCCGAGTCACTCAACCTGAAACCCCGAACCCTTCAAACGCAGAGGCTCTAGAATCCCAATCCAGAGACCCATTAGCTTCAAGCTGCAAAAGGTGGCAGTGTTACTCTTAGGGCACTTCTCCTACAGTAGTTCTTATTTCTTTTCAATTTCCTCCCAAACCCGAAGCCTTCAAATTCTACCTGTTCCTATTCAGTTTCGTTTCTTCGTAAACCCTGTACCGTAACCTCAAAACCCAAAGCCCGCCCCAAATCCTAAGCTCTGAAGCCTGAACCCAACACCCTGAATTCTGACTCCTGAAGCCCAAAGGCTCTATGTACTATTATAGTAGATACTTAAGCCTTAAAGCGGTCCCTATATAGGTACTCTAAGGCCTAAGTATGTACTATATGGGTACATGGAGCCTTAGGGAAGTCCTCGGTCTCAGGGCCTCCCCGCCTTTCCAAAGCTTCACCAGCGAGGCTTGCCCGTGGCAGCTTGGAAGCGTGGCCGAGGGGTTTCGGATTCTGGGTTTAGGTCTTCGGGTACGGTTTTGTGGGGTGTTTAGTTGCTGTCTTAGGGTAGTGCACTACAAGCTTCTATCATGAGGTGACGCAGGTATAGCTGTCTTTGCATGATGTTCAACCGTACTTACTGAGCCAAACGCCCAGCTGCGTCACAACCGAGGCCTGGCGATGGTCTTTGCAGCGTCGGCAGGGTGTCTCGGTGGAGTTTATCTCTCTGATAGGAACGAGGCTTCGAGGGCTTAAGGGTTCAGTTTTGTTTTATCTGGGTTTGAGGGTTTACGGCCAAGGGAGACGTGAACCTTCACGTGCAATGCGACATTGACAAGGCTACTTGTGCCAGCTATGCCTCGACTGAAAATGTCTCACCCGACCCAAAACCTAAAAACCGAATCGGAATCTCTAACCCGAAGATGTCGACCCCGGAGGGTCAGCCAAACAAAAACTCAGCCCTCGACTATCAACTCTGCAGCCTAATATAGGGGCCTAAATAATTACCTGTACCATTTTGGGGGTCCTTATTGTAATTATGGCATAATGGGCCCCAAAACCCTATTCTAATTATTGAGGCCCTTATACTACAGCACTAGAGCGTTCCCTCACAAGCCACAACCGCTGGACGAAAGCATGAGATGCGGGACTTCCCACTGCAACGCACAGAAGCCGAAACCCCGGACTTGGACCGAAAGCCTTTCAACCGAACCGCGACACCCCCAAACCAAGGTAAGCCCTAAGCCCTAAGCACATGCCCAGGAGCCCCGAACTTCAAGCACCCTAGCTCGACTTTCCGACCCTAAACCCTCAACCCTAAGACCCTAAACCTTCAGGTTCGGTCACCTCTTTCTGGAGATCGGGCATCCGCGCGTGCCCCTGCCGCCACGCTGGAGGCCTCGAGACTCTTCTCCGCTTGGGGAGTCTGGCTCGGGGTTTCTAGTAGGGTGCCCTACGGCGTCCTTCGAACGGTGTTCGGGTAGCTTAGAGTATCCCTTAACAGGTTTTTAGGGTGCCTTAGCTCGCGTTTCCATCGGTCTCCCTTAAAAACCAGCCTAAACCCTGAACCCTCAACGCCCAAAACTTCAAAGGTGTTGGGGTCTATTGCAGCCTTGCAGTATCTCTTACAGCAAAGGTTTAGGCTGCAGTGTGATTGGGAGGCTCTTTAGCTCGAGGATTCACAGCTCGCCTTGACACTCGCGCAGTTGCTCTTGTTTAGGGTTTAGGGTGGGGTTTAGGATGCTTGGAGGTTCATGGGTAGTTATAAGTGGAGTTATAAGCCCCCACAATACGGGTTATAGCTATAGCCACCCTGCTTATGAATGGTATTATCCCACTTGTCACTACAGTACCCATGAGTGAGGTCTTGATGCTGCTTTACTCAACAGTTCGCGGAGTATCAGGAACCATCGGTCCTAAAAGATGACATCGGTGTGCAGAAGAACTATGCCGCAAACTTGCCAGGCTAAGCCGCAAATCAAGTTCCGGCGCCGTGACCGTCCATCGGAGTGCCTAACTGTCGGACGCAGAGCTGCTGCAGAATTGTCAGCAGTAACTCAGAAGGACCGACAATGAGAATAATGTACGATTTTTGAGTCCAGAAACAGAGACAGCGAGAGAGAGAGAGAGATATCTCTGCTCCCACCTTAAACCCCGAGCAGAGCAAAGCAAAGATAGAGAGATCTTCAACTGCAAAGCTGTATGGTTACCGTTTCCCAGGTCTCGGCTCATTTTTCGTGAACAGCATTCAGAAGCCTGAAGGGGAACCGAAGAAAAACTTGCAAGAACCCTAAATAATCGACCTTCTTGACGTTCCTTTTTTGATTTCAGTATTGCGCTACATAACCTACTTTGTCGGGTTTCTTATGATGACTTCCTTCAAAGAGCCCTTGAAAAACATATGTTTTTAGGCTCCTACGCCGTGCAGGATGTTAGTCGATGAGTGTCTCGGTCGCAGGAGGCGCTTGCATGGCCGTCTAGGGTTTATAGGGTTTTGGGTTTAGGGTTTGGGCTCGGGCACTGGATTTAGGGCAATGGCCGTTGAAAGCTTACGGGTTCAGGTTTTAGGATAGTGGCAGTTTAGAGCTTGCATGTAAGGTCTAATTCGTGCGTAGGACTCGTCTTTGGTTGGGTATATGATGTTTCGGAGCTTGGGACACTTAACTAGGATGCCCAGTACTACCCTTATTCCCCTTTTGTAGTCCTGGGTTCCTTCAATACCAAAAAGGGATCCCTTTTTATTCCTAGGTTACTGGGCATCCTAGTAAACCTTAAACCCTAAACCCCTATTCGGTTTTCGCGATAAATGTCAACTGATTTTTCTTTCCCCCCTATCTTATCGCCAGGCGACTTCATCTATGCAGAATACACCAAGGCGGGATTCCACCGGCATCGAACGAGCACATACGTAGTTGTTTTGAGGTTCGCGACTGGCCGACGACGAGCGGGGATCGCTTTGTGGTGGCTACTCAGCTCGTGATGGAGTTCCGTATCAGGCCCGGTTCGGTTGCTTAGCTTCGTATCGTTTCTTTCGCAACCGCGCTTGGCAGGAGGCTCGAACACTATTGCGACGTTATTGGCCTGGAGCCGCCAGGGCCTTGGACTCGCGATAAGTACTGTCTTCACGCCTTGTCGCTCAGGAACCTTCTGACCAAGCGCTTCACCCCACACGAGCTGATCTACCAGCACATGAAGCCACCGAACAAACGCGGGGTATTGGATTAGAGCAAAGTCGGAGCTGGTTGACGAACCATGCGCAACTGAGGTCAGCGCGTCGGTTGACGGACCACTTGGGCAACCGGCACCGGGATAACAAAAGCAAGAAGGTTTTTGGCAAGAAGGTTTTTGATATATATAGAAAAAAGAAGTTTCAACATAGAGGTTGCGTGTTCAGTTTATCCCAAAAGCACTCACGACGCACCAACATGTTGTGCATAAGGCGTTGTTGTAACTAGATTTTTTGAATGAGGTATATGTGCACATATAATACATCTATATACATAGAAACACATACATATATATATATATATATATAGTATGTATACATGGTTTGTTTTATTTATACATATATATATATATACATATCTATATTTCTACGGGTGGAACTTTTCTACATTTTACGTGCCGCGATTGCGAACCTGGATGTAGTAACAATCTCGGGTTCGTCGATTAAGACGGCGAACAGGACTACGTGAAACAAGTGTTTGGACTACTTCACCGACTGGATTTGCAACATAGTATTTCTTTACGATTTGAGATGTATTTCTTTGCACGAATAGATTCTATTGAATTTTATCGTTTACTTGTCCGGTATTTATATACATATATATATATATATATTCTACGGGATTTAGCAGCTTTTCTACATGTTACGTGCCGCTATTGCGAACCTGGATGTAGTAATAATCTCGAGTTTGTCGATTAAGAACGAATAGGACTACGTGAAACAAGTGCTTGGACGACTTCACCGACTACATTTGCAACCTAGTATTTCTTTACGACGTGAAATGTATTTCTTTGCGCGAATAAATTCTATTGAATTTTGTCTTGTGCGGTATTTATATAAACATATATATATATATATGTATATGGATATATACGCTTCTTCTGTAGAAGGTATATGTACACATATGTACTATATATCTATGCACGTGTATATACATATTATATATATATATATATGATTTAACAAGGTTTTGTTTGATTCTATACGTCGTTATTTTGCATTCGGCTGTTGTGATAATCTACGTTGTTGTTTAAGCCTGGGAATTGCAGACTACGTCAACAAGTGTTAAGACTCCTTCTCGACTAGATTTGGAACGTACGATGTCTTTGCGATTGGAAACACACTTATTCCTGGAATACAATTACATTGGAATTTTGTCTTTCTGAATTGAAAGCCCGAGCCCCAAGGGAGGTTCACGTGAAATTGAAGCCCAGGCTTTCCCGATATATTTCGGGCATCAAACTTCAGGTTAGAATACACTTCACACATAAACATATATATATATATACCCACCAGAATAGGCGTAGATGTGTGCATACATATACATTTATATAGTACTTATACATATATACCTGTGTTTATATTACCTATGTACACACATTTGTTCCACATATTTTTACTTGAAACACTATCCTTATCGTAGTTGTTGAACTCATCCTTACCTGGTTGACTAATGTCTTTAGCCCGTACGCTCGTAATGGGCGACCATCAGCGGAGTTTACATGATTTGGAAGCTTGCGCCGCAGGCGGGGTTATGAAATGCATAGTGCTGGCGTTAGCAACAACAGATCCGAGATTCGGCAGCAGTAGCATCAGCTATCATCGCGGCCGTGGTCTGTTGTCGTGGGCGTCTTCTCTTTGTCTTCGGTTTCGCAACCAATCATGCCAAAGTGCAAGAGGTTTTGCCCACAGGTTTCTTCCGCGTTGCCGTAAATGGGTGATTGCGATAAACAAAACATTTTTCGGCACAAGTGGAAGCCCTTTCTACGTCGAGCATTCTTGACATGGCGACTGTTGTAGCTGTTGTACAAGGAAAGCAGTTAACCACGAAAGCACTTAAGATTGCAATCGACAGCGCGGCTTTTGGATCAAGCGGCAGTTGCGACTTTTCGCCAACGCGGGCATGTCGCCGAATCCTCAGTTGCACCGAAATCCCTGGTTAGGCGACGCACTTGTCGATTTGCGAGGTTTCACAAAAATGCCGCCTCCTCCTATCGACTTCAGGGACCGAGGTGTCACTGCTTTGCAAACTAAGTCGAGCAGAGCGGCTTTCATGACGAGGCGACCGCAAGAGGTTTCGACGAGGTCCACTGATGTATTCCGTGCAGACCTGAGGAACGGTCAATGGCAAAATGCAGCCCTCGTCGTGCTAAGTCCGGTTGCGACTTTCGGGAGATGCTCGACATCGAGCGCGAGGCTGGCAACTGCACCGATAATGCTGCTTTGATTTCGTCCGAGCCTGTTAGCCGGGAAAGCCTTGACTACCTCCCCACAACCCTGTTTCTCGTTGCTACCAATCGCCCCGCTCTATAACTCCACATAAACGCTCGGTCCGATTGGTTGTCACAGGTAGAATTTTTTACGACAGTGCTTCGGACGCTAGAACCGACAGAAGCCAGAGGGTCATTGGATTCATGAGGATTCTCCGGTGTCTAGCAACCTCGGTTAAAACCGAGACCGACCGCAGGTACTCCAAAACACGAACCGAAGCATCCAGCCCAAACCAGATTTAGAGCTGTTTGAAAGGAGGTGAAGCGATTATGGATCGGGGCCATCGCCGCCACGCTTCGGCCTTAGTTAGCGGCCAACGATCGGCATCAAACTCGGACCGCTCAGGATGGTCCGTTCGGCGGTGGATGCCGGGTGTCCGGAAGAAAGCCACTTCGCCCCGCCGGCCTACAGATCGTGCCGAGAGGCTAAGGCAGTAAACATCTTGTCCCAGGTTGTACAACAGCGTTGCCGACATCGACGACTGGTCCGGCCCGGCAACGGTCAAAGTCAACTGCACTGCATTGATTCCGAGGTTGACGCGAACGCATCATTGCTTCTTTCATCAAGATGACGACTTCGAGGAAAGTACGCCGGAAACTCGAAGTGATTGAAGACCCTCGAATAAGCAGAACGGGCCCGCCGAGGGACTTGGCGCGCGCCCTGAGATCCTGGCTCTTCGGTACCAACAGGCCGACTGTGATTCAGGAAGCAGTGTCCGAGAACAGGTAGGCATGCATCTTCAGCTGTACGTATTCTGGATGACACAATCTTTCGCGTGAATGTGCAGTAATTCCACTGCGGAGTACTTCTTGCCGGAGCCAATGCCAGAGCCTCGGGTCGTAGCACTTTCGCTGAAGCAGTCTGAACGGAGCTTGTGCCAATGGCACTGAAAAAAGCTTCTGCGTTCGCATGCGGGATCGGACAGCCAAAGCTCGAACATTGCAAGAATGATGCGGTCTAGTCGAGGCTGTCAGACCGAGAGCTGCGACCGCTCACCCCCACACAACTGCAAGTGCGCCGCCCCAAGCATGTAATTCTTGATAAGCACCAGTGTGAACTTCTCGAGGATCGGCTGGGCAACCTAAACACTGCCGCGAGGCCGGCAGGTGCTTGTCCGACCTCGTTTTGTTTCAGTTGCACGGCAGGCGCAGCAACCGGCTTTCGATACAACTGGACGAGTGACGAAGGCCGCGGAGGTCTTAGCACGGTTAAATCGAAAAGAATGTCGCGCATCTTCTTGCATGCACGACTGCATGGCACCATCAAGAGATATTACTCGCTACCTGGCTTTTCAACTTCAAAGACCTTGGAACATTGCAGCGACAGTTAACGACTAACTACCGAAACGAAAACTCTAACATCCAGCAATCAACAAGAACGCTAGGGGAGAAAGTGTAATTCTCGAGACGTGTGCTGCAGGATTCCGACTGCCTGTGTGGCAATTTGTTACTCTGAGATTCCACGCGACATGGTGTCAGCCGCAGGACAAAAAAAAACTCGTCCGGCTTCGGTGGAATAATGAGCAGCCGATATCGCATCCTAAACCCTATACCCCTAAACCCTAAACCCCTAAACCCTAGGTCACTTGATGCCATATCCCTTGATCTCCTCGGGCTTTCTAGGCCCGCGACCTTTCGAACCTCACATCCTCGGCCATAGAAGTTCAGCCCCAAACACTAAACCCCCTACTTGGAGGTTCATGGGTAGCTATAAGCGGGGTTACAAGTCCCCATATATGGGTTATAAGTATACTTACCGTTCTTATAATACCAGTTATCACAGCCTGCAAGGCATCTTCTGACCGCAACTGCAGTAGGAAACAGGGGCGTTTAAAAACCAAGCCCTAAACCCCTTAAACCCCTAAAACCTAAACCCTATAACCCCCTAAACCCCCTAACCCCCTAACCCCTAAACCCCCTAAACCCCTAAACTCTAGGGGTTTTATACCCTAAACCCTAGGCATCTGAAATATAGGTCTGAGGGTTCCCCTGAGCCCCAGAGTCGCTGAAGTTATGCCACAAGGTGGTATACACCCAAAACCCTATTCTTGTGTAGGGTTTAGGATTTTTAGGGTTTGGGGTTTTTAGGGTTTAAGATTTTTAGTGTTTAGGATTTATAGGGTGTAGGGTTTTCAGGAAAACCCATTCTGGTTACTGAGGCCCGTAAGATCGGAGAAGGATATCTGATGAAAGAGGCAATCCTACGAAGTCTTCGTTTCGGTGAGGGCTATAGGGCGCCCTGGATACGCGGAGGCTGCTGGGCCCTGTGAACCCAATCTCTGCCAGCTGAGGGATTGGAATATCTGGTAATGCCAGTCGTATTTCTTCGGTTCCCTTATGGAAGTAACGTAGGAACCTGATTAAGAAGATAACCCCAAGATTCATCTAAGGAATCCTAATAAAGGCCCACGGTTTCTTAGTCAGGTTCCTACCTTGTTCACGCCCTTGGCTAGGATGTCAAGGCCCGCCCTGCCTCAAACCAAGAGGTACGAAGATCACCCTCTGCAACCAATATAGGAGCTTCCGGAAATAGGGGACCCTAGTATAGTACCCTAAAAGGTAGGATCCTTATTATAAGGTCCCTCAGATACGGTACCCCCAATTATCGGGCCCGAGGCGCCGAAGGTTTGCGATTTTGTTGTTGAACCCTTTCAACATATATCTGGGCACCTTTAACGAGATCCTCTAAGGGTTCCTTGCAGGGATCTAGAAGGGTGGGGCTCTATAAAGGGTTCAGGGTTTAGGGTATGGGAGTTTCCGAGAAGTGACTATATTTGGGCACCATTTACGGTACTATATTAGGTTCCCTTGTGTATTTCCGGAAACTCCCATATTCGTGCCTGGGGCAGTTTGAGGTGTGAGTCTTCTGAAGTTCCGTGCGCTTACTTTGAGACAAAGCTGAGGCAAAGCATGGAGATCCTACACCTTCCTTCTTTGTCGGCTGCATCGACCCTGAACGTTGTCGTCGTCCCGGGAAATCCAGGCATCATGTGCCTTTGATCCCAGATCTCACATCTAGAGGCCTTCAGTACCACGTACCCATATCAAGTAACAAGAATCTCGCATGCCTTAGCCCAATCTTCGTGTACAAGAACTGGTACGGCGCAGCATCACGGGCAGAAGCAGCAGGGGAGGTGGGCGAGCGAATAGAAGTAAACGACAAGTCTTGGCAATATCCTTGCAACACGAAGCAGGAGGTTTTTTTGAAACTAGCATGAATTACCCAGCAGACGCCAAGCTGCATCCAAGCAAACCCCAAGCCCTAAGCCCTAGAGCCTGGACTCTAATAACTAATATCGACTAGCTTAACATCCTGAGACTGGTTTTCCTTAGGGTTCGTCAGTATAAGTGCATTTAATATACACCGAAACCCTAGTCGAATTATTAAGAGCCCTATATTACACTTTGATGCCTCGAGGGCAGACAGTAATCCACAGCCGAACAAGAGCCGCGAGAGCATTGCAGCCGAGCCGCAAATTAGATTTTCAGACTTCACACTGTCTCTATGCCTCCCTGGTTAGGGTTAAGGGCTCAGGCTTTAGAGTTTGCGGTTTTAGGGTCAAGGTCTCGGGTTTGCAGTTTTCGTGTTAGCTGGCTGACAAGACCCTGAACCACGAACTCCCGAACCGACGCTTGTTGCATGAGTTTCTGCTTGCAGCAGGCATCCCGCATTTGTACTGCAGCTTCGCTGAAGGCCAGAAGCTCTTCACATCGGTTTCCGGTTGCTTGAAGGCTAGGGTTTCAGGGGCTTAGAGCCTAGAGTCTAGAGTTTAGGGGTTAGTGAGTTGTGTGTGGGGGTGGTTCGTCGCGAACCTTCGGGAAAAACCTTTTTTAGGAAACCCTTGCAGACCCTTCGAATGACCCTGAAGCTTCAAACCCTCACCCCCGTTTAAACCCTAAACCCGACAATCCTTAAGCTTTAAGCCCTACTGTAAGCCCCAAACCCTGACCAACCCCTGATTCCTGAAAGCCTAAAGCAGCAGCCTGCAATAACCTGTGCCTGCAGACCTGCAGCGATCCCTTCCCGAAGATGCCAAGATGCCTCTCGGACTGTTGGGGGGGTAATATAGAGGCCAATACTATTTTGAGGGTTCCTTATTATAAGTAGAGCGTAACTGGCTTCGAAATCCCATTCAAATTGTTAAGGCCCTATATTACTGTAAGGGCTCTTGCAGGGTGACTTATAAGACTTACTGGGCACGGGCTTCTTTTGGCTGGAAACGCTCTTGTAGGGTTACTCTAAGGGCTCATGTAGAAGGGCTCGATAAGAGCTCTTATGTTTTTTCTAGAAGTGCCCCGTTACAAGTTAATACAAGGGCTCTTATAGGGTTGTTAGAACGGGCCACTTTCGGGATTTGCAGCAGGGCTCCTTTAAGGGTTACTTTCCGGGTTCTTATAGAGTTACCACCTCCAAGGGTGACTTTAGATTTTGGCCTCATGGATTTTTTAGGGGGTAGGCTCTACAGTAGGGTTTAGGATTTACAAGTTTGGGGTGGGGTTTGAGGTTTCAAAGTTGAGGGTTCAACCGTAATGGTCTTGGTTCAGGGCTTTCAACAGATAGGCTTGGATGGCTTATCTGATCGCCATCGTTATCCTCCCCGATATACTTCTACTTTGATGTAGCCCAAGACCCTAGTTTCCTTTGTAAGCCATTTGGATTAGTTAAGAGCCCCTGGTCACTCACTCTCTCTGTCTCTCTCTCTCTCGCTGTCTCTCTCTCCCTCCATACGCCCAGATCATGCAGGCCGAGAACGAGGCTGCGTTCCGTTCAGCCGAATCGTGTGCAAGGAAAAAGTAAATATCCCCCGCAAGGGAGCGAAAGTCCCTCAAGCCTCAGAGCGGCAATAAAACCATGACGAGTGAAGAAGTGAATGCCGGAGGCAGGAACAAAGGAATCACGGAACAGGAGCAAACCGAGGTGTTGCAGCTTTGGAACAAGAAACGTGAACAAGCAGACGCTGCCGATCGGCGCGCCGCTGCGCGAACAGCAGTGTGACGAGTGTTAGCAGCTCCGAAAGCTTGTGACAAGTGCCATCGTCCGTGATGCTACTCCTCGCCAAGACATGCAGCAACGTCGCCACACCGACAGCGAAGAGTCGGGCCCAAAAAATCGAGCTTCTCTTGAGAAGCTTTTGGTCCTTGACAGTCAGGCTCATTGAACGGCCAAACGCATGGCAAGTAAAGTTGCTCAAGGCACAAGTCGCAAGTTGGGCAAGACCCGGGATAACCACCTCGCCCACACGAAACAGCGCAAGGCACTAATATACAGGCCTGAAGAAAAACCAATGCTATGTTATTGTTTTTTTGTTCGGGGGGTGCCTTATTTTGGTCTGGTCATAGTATAATGGGCCCAAAGACCCTGTCCTAGTTATTGAGGCCCCTAAAGCCGAGCCTGCAATGGTCCACAAAGCCCTAGTAGTAGAGTAGGTAACCTTCAGCTTTTTTGGGGTAGTGTAGCCCCTACAGAATCCCTATATAACCAAAAGGTTAACCTTTAGTTCTTCATGATACCCGACAAGTGGGAAACCAGTGCCAGTGACGGAAGCGGCTGTGAACTCCTCGACCCGGCGAGAGAGGCGGTGGCAGGCGTCCAGCCAAAAGTTGGTGCTCCCACCTAAACCCCAAACCACACACCCTAAACTCCGAGAGGAGAAAACGCTGCAATCAGGATCGAAGCCCAGACACCTCAAAGCCGAAGCCCTAATGTAGGGGCCTAAGTAATTACCATTTTTTTTTGGAGCGGGAAGGGGGGTCCTTAATTTAATTATGATATATATATAATTGGCCCCATAGCCCTGTTCTGGTTATTAAGTTCCCGATATCACAGAACCCTTGTAGATCCCTTACAGACCCCTTTAAAGGGTAGTAATCCTGTTTGGAGTTCCCGAAGCAATGCTTCATTCGTACACTCAGGATCCTGACGACGATTCTAATTATTGGCTCCCTATCTTACAGCGGTTGCGTTGAGGAGCCCGAGCTTCGGGGCTTCAGGGCTTACGAGGCTTAGAGGCTCCAGGGATCCAGAGTTCCGGCCGGCTTTTGGGGTAAAGGATCTGGGTTTTATAGGGTCTTGGTGGTTTAGAAGTGTAGATTTAGGGGTTTAGTTTTAGGGTTGGGAGAGGGCCGTAAGTTTGCAGGTTGATGGTTTGGAGGTCAGTCCCACACTCCTTTTGAAGTCTTTGAGAAGTTTGCACCCAGGCACATCCTTGGCTACAGCGACGCGGCGGCATTAGCATCGGGATCAACAGTCCAAGTTTCCAAGCACTGCTCGAGGGGTCGAGGGTCTATGCATCTTTCAACGTTTGACTAGGAGAGAGGGCACCCTTCTTTGTTCATAGGTTACTCTTAGGTCTAGAACTGGAGTCTACAGTGGAGTTGTAAGTCCCTCCAATACGGGTTTTAACTAGAGCTACCCTGCTTATGACGTGTATAATCCCACTTCTCACTAGAAACCCTAAACCCTAGACCCTAAACCGGGTTTAGGGTTTGAGGTTGAGGGTTTGGGGCTCTCTGTTGGGCCTCAAACCCACGGGCAACTAACTCTCAAAAAGCTTCTCTAGAATTCCGTATGCAAGTTGTAACCCATATATATATATATATATATAATATCTATATACATATATGCTCACGCCGCGCGCCGCTATATATATATATACGAATCACTGTCACTATCCCTAGAGTCGCTACAGATCGCCTAGGCAATTTCGTGACAGAGACCTTACCCAGCAGAGTGGCGACCATTGAGGAGGAAGCAGAGTCTTTGGGGGACCTCCTTGAGGCTCGCCGATGCTTGAGCAAGCCTGGGAACTCTGATGCCTAAAATAACGCAAGAACAAAAACCTAAACCGCGAAAGTCACTGACTTTGTTTAACACTTAAAACCCTTAGACATGAAACCCTGGGGACGTTTATAAAAAATCCTGGAAACAACCTTTAATGACCGTAAGCCCCCAAGCCCTCAAGCACTAACCCAAAACCCTACAGTGCCCTACGGATCTGGACATAGGGGATGTCCCAATAAATTAGAGGAGGGGGGGTCTTCAACTATAACTTAGAAGCTGCCCCCACCCTGGAATAGTGACTATAAGGAGTATATAGACAGAGAACAGACTAATGTCAGTATGTATGACAAAATACGAAACGAATACGGCTGTTCTTTTGAACACTTTGCGGACACATGGCGCAAAGCAAAGTTTCGGATTTTTGGACACGTATTGCGAGCCAGCCCAGCAGACCCTCTAGTTCAAATTACTTTCAAAACCGACGGATTGACACCTAGAGCTCCCACCAAAAGGCGGCCAGGCAGGCCCAAAGCAGACTGGACCACCGAAGCCTATAAAGATGCATATAGTATACTCCATGGAGATGCTAACGCCTTTGGCGTCAATAATATACAACATCTAAATGGCATCAAACAATCAGCCAGAAATCGTCAAGGACCTTTTGCTGCATAACATGTAAGTGATACATCGGGACGCTGTCCCAAAGGCCATCGGCCTCTCGAGGTATTCCTCGCGGTAATGTCGTCATTGTTGCTTGGGAAGTTTGGTGCAAAGTTTTTCCATTTCTGTATACTTATTACAGCGCTAAATTTCTCGAAGATAATGTACCTTCAATGACTGCTGAACTTGTCTCACTGTCCTAGTGTACCTCTACTCGTGCTTTTGCATTCTCACAAGCCTCGACAGAAAAAACAAGGAGTATATTCGGGCCCTATTATATTCCTATTATACCACTACTACAGGGTGGGGGCCCCTTCTAAACTATAACCCTAACCCCTAAACCTCTAGGCCCAAAACCCTAAACCCAACTAAACGGGCTTCGGAGATTGAGTCAGACCATGAACATATGCATCATATCATCATGCTCGACACCCCATAAACCCCTAATACAGGGACCTTGATAATTAGAATAGGATTTTGGGGTACATTGTGTTATTCTACAACTATAGATGTATATTTCTCATTGATAAAGGAGCCCCAGAGTTGCATTGGCAATCAGTTCGCCCCCTATATTTAAGCCTTGAACCCCTAAGCCCCCATGAAGCCCTGCTTTGAACTCGGGACCTGGACCAGGGTTTAGCGGGGGCATGTCTGTTGGCCCGAGCCGAAAGCCATGAAGGATCTAGAGGCCTAAGCCCTGAAACCTACCCCCGAACCCTGTACGTCGGTGCTGTTGGATGAGGGTCTTTTGGCCCCAAACCTCCTGGAGCTTAACCGCTTTACAAGCCTTAAACCCTGAACCAAAATCCTAAACCCTACCGCGCAGCCCCTGAAGGAACTCATTGACGCGAGCGAGAATGTTTTGCTCGTCGCACACTCAATAGGCACAGCTTTAGGGTTTAGGGGCTTTAAGGTTTAGGGGTTCTTGGTTTGAGGCTTTAGGACTTTAAGGTCCGGAGCGTTTCGAGGGGATTAGTTAGAGAGTTTACGGTTGAATTACAGCGGTTGGAAGGTGATTCGAAATGTTTTGACCAAATCGTTAAGGCTCCTATACCAACCCCCCAAAATGCCTGCAGAAAGGAAAATATGAAACTCCACTGAAACCAGCAATTGTAACACTTTAAAGGAGCTCCGTTCCCCTACCCCCTACCTGAACCCCAAATAACCTACCTTCTTAGGGACTTGTATAAAGAAATCATATTAGGGGGCCCTAAAAATGTAGGTTCAACACGGGCCCCCTAAACCCCAAAACCGGCTTGTTCTACTTCGTAGGGCCAGCACATCTCAATTCAGCCCATTTTCTCGACTAATGGGTTCCAGGCTCCTGTCGAGCCACGGTTTAAGGTTCAGGGTTTAGGGTTTTGGGTTCAGGGTTTGAGGGTTCAGGGTTTGGGGTTCAGGGTCTAGGGTTTTCCATGTACTGATGTAGACCTTTAATGAATGAACCCCCCCTCTCTTAACGATGAGATTGTCGTAGGTCTCCTACTTGTGTCAGGGGTTTACTTAACTCGGCCCCTCCCCGGCTCAACTCGTAGCTTCCGCACGTCTGCTGTATCTTTGTGCGGAAGGGTTCGCGACCCTAGGCCCTACATACATCACAAGGCACGGGATAAGCCGAGCAAATCACAAACCGGAATTCCACCCAACACTGGCCATCCCTCGCTCATGTTGAGACTGGGGTTTCTTAGTGCTGGGGGTACAGGGGTCCTTCGTTTGCGAGGAGGCCGGTCGCGATACCATAAAGGCTTTTTAAAGACTTCCTGTATTTGGGGGTCCTAGGCCCCGCAGTTTCTGAAACTTTGTGGCAGGTGCTTGGTGCATGCTCCGGCGACTGCAGAGGCGACCACTCTGGCACGATCGCCGCTTCCTCGCTGCGACTGGTACTGATCTATCGGGGTTTCAGAGTTAGAGGACCCCACACACCCTCAACCTTAAACCCTAAACCCTACAAATAAATGCTTACCATAGGTGGCAAGGGTCTAGGGTGGTAAAAGCCTATCGTTCAATGAATCCTACAGCAAAACTAAAGCAACTAAGTCCAACCAAAAACTTCATTATATAGTCTATACATGGATCCAAGAAACCCTAAACCATGAAGTCCTACACCCTTTTTAGGGGTCTTGGGGTTCAGGGTTTATGAAGTTTGGAGTTCGGGGTCTCCAGGTGTTGGCCATGCCGTTTTTGGAGATTGATGTCGAAAGTGATCAGCGCCTTGGCTTTGTGTGGAGAATACTTTATGGGTTCCTTTATAGGAATCCCTGAAGGATCCAGCCTAAGGAACCCATGAAGCCCTGAAAGACAACCCTAAAGGACCTCTTACAGGGGATCCTTTCGGGATTCCTTTAAGGGGTCTCCTTTCGGGGCTCCTTTAAAGTTGTCGTCAGGGCTACTACACTCTGCGTTCTATGTAGGGTTTTGCGGGCTTTTCGGTTTGCTTTTGAGGGCTTCCGGCTTAGGGCTTCTTCCAGGTGAGCGGTCGAGGGGTGTTGTGATCTACTGGCTTTGATATGGGAAGTCCCTTACTGTGGTAGTCCGTTCTTTTTGTTGTAGCCCGTATAACGTAAGTTGAACTTCTAATTGTATAGTAGTATCATTATTTCCGCCATCTCTATTCCCGGGACCGATCCTCCTCGTTCCGAGCTTTAAACCCTGAATTGCTTTATTCCTTAAGGACGAAATGAACCCTAAAAGGGTTTAAGGTTCATATACCATATAGGGATTCATAGTATATGGGTATAGGGCCCCTACTTTTAAGGGTCATTTGGTCCTTCAGGTTCTCAAACATATTGAGTGTTGCCGCCCTCGAGTCTCCTTGACCCCCGACCCGCCTCTCTGAGGAGCCCCACGATACAAGACCTGCGTAGAGCGCGCAGCACATCCTAGATCTTGGACCCTGCACCTTTTTCGTTCAGGGTTTAGGGCGTAGAAGGTTTAGGGTTTTCCTGTTTCTGTGCCTCAAAGCCGAAAGCAGTTTCACACTGTCGTCCACATCTCGAAACGGCCGTCTCGAAATCGTTTCAGGTCGCGGCACAAGACCCCTAAACCCTAAACTCTTAAGTCAACCCCTAAATCCTAAACCCCCAATTAAACCCTAAAGCCTAAACCCTGCATCGTCTCAGGTCACGGCAGAGGACCTTGCGCGAGCTGGTTCTGTCACCCTGGGGACAAGTGGCTGTGCCAGGCCTATGGAGAGATCGCCTCAAATCGTCGGTAGTATAGGGGCCTTCTTAATTATTCCTTACGGTTCCGTTAAAGGGATCCTTCAAAAGGGTCTATAAGGGAGCTATAGTAGGGTTCTATTTTATAGAGACTTGAATAATTACCTATACATACTTGTTTTTTTGGGGGTTGCTTATTGTAATCATATAGCATGATGGGCCCCAGAACCCCATTCTGATTATTAAGGCCCCTGCATTAAGCAACGTCGGCTTGGCAAGATCACTTCCTTTTTCATGTCTTAGGCACTTGGAGACAAGCAACTCATCAGCAAGGGTCGAACCCACACAGCATGGTTGCTGCAAGAAGTCGCGCGGCCATGTTCGGTACCGCATGTGCATACGCCAGTTCTGTATATGATAGGATGCCCGCACGAACGCACGCATGCATGTAATATAGGGACCTTAAATAATTAGAATAGGGCTTGGGGGCCCATGATACTAAAATCATAATAAGGAACCCTCCAAAACAGTATTGGTAATTTGTTTGGCCCCTATATGACACGAATTTGCTAGCAGCTAGCAGTTTCAGCCATCGCTGCGTTGCTGTGTGTTAGGCTTGAAGCAATCCCTAAAAATTCTGAACAACACACGACAAGCTCTAAACTCTAAACCCACAGCCGCCATCCCTAAACCCTTTGCCCCTGAACTGTAAACTGGGGCACCCTTGTGGAGCCCAGACCAAACCGGAAAACAACACTCATACAAAGCCCCTGAAATCCTGCACCCTAAACCCGAAATCCTGCACAGTTTGGTGAATCGCCTTGAACAGCACAGGCTTGGCAAATCTGTTGACGTTGCTACCCGAGAGCCTCCAGGACGAGTTTGCCAACGTCGAGTTCTGTACTATTAGGTAGTATTGTTAGGGAGACCCCTTAAAGGGTACCCCTTCTGAACCCTGCTTCTGGCTCTCTTTAAAGGGGCCTTATTGAGAGGGTCTATATCCCCAAGGGTCCCCCTAATCCTAACTCCCAAGTATAGGGGCCGAAATAGTTACCAATACTATGTTGGGGGGTTCCTTATAGTATGTGTAGCATAATGGGCCCCAAAACCCTATTCTAATTATTAAGGCCCACATATTGGGAGCTTTCCATAAAGCTTTGAGCGGTGTAGGCGGAAATTGGAAAGTGCGTCATAGTGGTGTATAGCGTTTCCGTCAGGTGTTTGAGGGGTCCCGGTCCCTCAGCTAGAGGGTGTTACAAAGGTTCAGGAGCGTTGTATTCGGTGAGTTGCTGGAGCAGCCTTGGAGGTGTACGAGCAGTTGGCGAGACAAACCCGTGTAGGGTCCTTACGACATGTATACAAATAAAGCATGGCATACCATGCATCCAAAAACAAGCAAGCAAACCCTTTTCTCGACCAGGAGCACGCTTTATTTTGGGCCTCCCATACTGCCCCTCCTGGTGCAGGGTTGAGGGCTTCAGGTTCTGCAGCCCCTAGAACCCTAATTTCCTAAACCGCACTTCATCCAACTACCAAGACTCCCCGAAACTCCATGCGTCCGCCGCGTTGATTTCACGACCCTCGACCCGAAGTTCCGCGAGCAATCCTTTGAGCCTGTTTCTCAGGCCTACAAAAGCTCTTAAAACTCATAGAATCCACATAATTGCCTAAAGCCCTTATAGGAGGACCAACCCCTGAAAATCCTTAAACCTCAAACGCTAACCCCTGGACCGCTTGTGCAGGAGAAGGTTGCCCTTTCCCAGGGAGCCGAGCGCGACTCCCCCGAAGCAAAGCAGCTGCTGAGACCCTCGTCAAGTCGTTAGCCAGAAGCCCCCAGAACCCCTGTAAGGATAACGTCGTATTATGTATATATAATCAGATATAATGGAACATAGCCTGCCACAACTAGGTATTGTATGATATAACAGCATATAACGCAGGACAACCTACGACAGTATGATCTAGCGATGTACTTTATGTTCAAGCCAAGAGGGCTTGGGGTTTGGAGGGTACGGTGTAGGCTAGGGTATTTTGTAGGGTTTACGAATAATCGAAGATCGTACTAGGGACTGCCAAAACATACCTCAAATCGCACGACATCCCTCTTTACGTCCCAAAAAACAATGCTTGAATTCAATTTCGTGTGGACTCTTTGGGTGGGGTCTTCGGACGTTTTGAATTTGAGTTCAGGGCACCGGTTGGATTGGGAACTGAGGGTTGAAAGACTTAAGAACTTTCGCTGGCCACTGCAGTCATGCATGGCGATGTAGTAAGACTGTGGTGATGCGACTTACTTTTCGTTACCTCTCACTTCGGGCTGTCTTATTACTGTGGACGAAACCTGTTGATGTGTGTTTTGCTGTCGACATATTGCATGGGTTGGCATACTTATATGCGGAGTCATTATCCCCTCAGCGTGCCTTCATAGCTGTACTATGCTATGCCCAAAGCCCATTTCGAATCATTCAGGGTCCTTGGAGCCCGATACAAAAGAACTTGCGAACGCCCCATGAAGGCCTTTTAGCACGCTAACTATAGGGGCCTTGATAATTGCCTATCTGTTTTGGGCGTTCCGTACTGTAATTCTAGTGTAATATACCCCAACTATTCCTATTAAGGCCCCTGTGGTAGTCTAGTGTTCCCTACAGCCGCACATGGTTGCTCTAGCGTGACAGAAGGAATTGGCGTTGCTTTGCAAGGCGCAGTCCTGGGTTTGGGTTTAGGGCCTATAGGGTATAGGGATAGGGCTTTGAAGTTCAAGGCGTCGGGCTTACGGTTTCTGTACTTTGTGGAGCTAGGGACGATCCCAAACTCTTCACACGACAGGTCGACGCATGGTAATGGTTAGCACCAGAGAACTCGGTCTTCAGAATGTCAGGAATACTTGGAAGAAGGAGGAACGATAGAGAAAGGCTTCGGTATACCTCCTCCAGCCGGTTGCAAGCTCTGTTGCAAGGACCCTAATATCCTAGTAGTAGAGTATGTAACCTTTAACCTGTTTTGGGTAGTACAGCCCCTGTATAATCCCTGTATAACCAAAAAGGTTAACCTTTAGTTCCCCATGATACCCGACAAGTAGGATATAGTACCCCAAATATTAGGATCCTCAGGCACCCCAAAATAAGGTACCCCGAATTTTCGGGTTCCAAGGCACCTTTGGGAAGCAGGCGCATCATTTCGAGAGTGCCCTGGATCGCAGCAGCCGTGTTTAGGGTTGCAAGGGTTTAGGGGCTTAGGGTTTAGGGGCGAAGAAGCAGCAGGATGTTCAGAGGGAAGTCTCTCGGCAAAAGCCATGAGGGGCGAAGACTTCGTATCGGGACAGGTGATACCAGTCGAAACTGTTGAAGCTGCTCCAACCCGGGGAGGTGTCTGGTACTACCGAAACCCTAAAGCCTAAACCTCGCTTGGAGAAAGGGGCGTTGTTGCACTAAAAAAAGCCCTAAACCTCCGGCTTCGAGAGTCTATCGGGTGCATGCATGTACGGGGACTCGGCTCACACCTTTTCGTACCTCAAAGCCAAGCTTTCATCACTGCCGCGCTCCCCCTTCCTAGGCTTGGCCTTCATGAGCATCAGCGAATTCAACCAGCCACTCGTCCCGCTTGCGTTTCTTGCTTTGGCTTGATGTCGACTCCTCCAGAAGCAGGACTGCTACATTGCGAGGATCTAATTTAGAGCCCTGAGACTGAGATGTAAGAGAAGAAAACAAGGGACTTCATCAAGAATAGTTTGGCGGCGGCAGACTTAAATGAGCTTGTTGGCATTCTTTAGAGACTAGGAAAGAGCTGAAGGCACGAAGGTCGAACTCAGGAAAACTGACCAGTCCACATGGCAGATACCAGCTTCCGAAAGGAGGGGACCATACGTAGCCCAAAGAACCCTTAATTTCGACAGGCGCCATATATACAGGGTTTAGGGTTTAGGGTTCAGCAGCTCTGGTCGAGCAGTATCTAGTCAAGTTCGCTAGTAAGAACCTGGAAGAATACCCACCCACCCAAAGAATCCCAATACATAAGAGTTAGAAAATTTTTTTCGTTACCCTCAGACGACATCAAACCTCAAACCCTACACCTTGATTTCTAGCATATACTTATGTTTCTATTGCTGTAGTACAGAAAGAAGCATGACACATTTCAGGCCGGAAATGTGTCATTTTTTCCGCCTTGCAGAGTGTCATCGTTTCCGCCTTACAGAAAGAAACATGACACATTTCAAGCCGGAAATGTGTCATCTTTTCCGCCTTACAGAAAAAGCATGACACATTTCAGGCCGGATATGTGTCATCTTTTTGCCTTACAGAAAGAAGCATGACACACTAAAGCCCAAACCCTAGGCCCTAAACCCTAAAGCCCAAACCCTAGGCCTTAAACTTAAAGCCCAAACCCTAGGTCCTAAACCCTAAAGCCCAAACAAACCCTAGGCCTTAAACCCTAAAAGCCAAATCCTAGGCTCTAAACCCTAAAGCCCAAGCGCTAAACCCTAACCCTAAAGCCCTAGGCCCTAAAGCCTAAAGCCCAAAACCCTAGGCCCTAAACTCTAAAGCCCAAACCCTAGGCCCTAAACCCTAAAGCCCAAACCCTAGGCCTAGGCCCTAAACCCTAAAGCCCAAACCCTAGGCCTAGGCCCTAAACCCTAAAGCCCAAACCCTAGGCCCTAAACCCTAAAGCCCAAACCCTAGGCCCTAAACCCTAAAGCCCAAACCCTAGGCCCTAAACCCTAAAGCCCAAGCGCTAAACCCTAAACCTCAAAGTCCTAGGCCCTAAACCCTATAGCCCAAACCCTAGGCCCTAAACCCTAAAGGCCAAACCCTGAGCCCTAAACCCTAAAGCCCAAACCTTAGGCCCTAAACCCTAAAGCCCAAACCCCTGGGGTCCTGACGAAAACCTGGTGCAACACTGGTGGGACCAGTGTTGCACCAGGTTTCCGTTGACGGAAACCTGGCTCAACACTGGGGGGTCCTGACGGAAACCTGGCTCAACACTGGTGGCTCCTGACGGAAACCTGGTGCAACACTGGGGGTCCTGACGGAAACCTGGCTCAACACTGGGGGGTCCTGACGGAAACCTGGCTCAACACTGGGGGGTCCTGACGGAAACCTGGTGCAACACTGGTGGGACCAGTGTTGCACCAGGTTTCCGTTGACGGAAACCTGGTGCAACACTGGGGGTCCTGACGGAAACCTGGTGCAACACTGGTGGGACCAGTGTTGCACCAGGTTTCCGTTGACGGAAACCTGGTGCAACACTGGGGGTCCTGACGGAAACCTGGTGCAACACTGGTGGGACCAGTGTTGCACCAGGTTTCCGTTGCGGAAACAACAGGTCCTTCCGTTGACGGAAACCTGGCTCAACACTGGGGGGTCCTGACTGGAAACCTGACGGAAACCTGGTGCAACACTGGTGGGACCAGTGTTGCACCAGGTCCTTGGGAACACGTCCTGACGGAAACCTGGTGCAACACTGGTTGGGGTCCTGACGGAAACCTGGTGCAACACTGGTGGGACCAGTGTTGCACCAGGTTTCCGTTGACGGAAACCTGGTGCAACACTGGGGGGTCCTGACGGAAACCTGGTGCAACACTGGTGGGACCAGTGTTGAGCCAGGTTTCCGTCAACGGAAACCTGGTGCAACACTGGGGGGTCCGTGACGGAAAAATGGCTCAACATTTAAATACTCATTTGAAAGAGAGGGTTTATAAGCTTGGCGCATGTCTCTATGTTGCGAAAGTTTTGCATGTCGGAGGCAATCTGCCAGGATTGGGAACGACGACGAACCCAGATATCGCCCAAGTAAATAGTAAGATGGATTTGACAAGCACGGGCTCACAAAAGCAACCCACTTTCGACGCTGCATTCGGATCTAAATGCACGGCCCTCGAAACCTAATCCGGATCGGAGAACCATAGGGTTTAGGGTTTTGGGTTTAGGGTCCCAATACTAACTCCTGGTCCTTGGCTATCTCTGCTGTGTATGTTGTGCTGACATGTCCCAAATTATTACAATTATTTCAACCCCCGGGTCACTTAGATGCATCAAGCACTTGAGTCAAGGGTTGTCTTGTGTTACTGGGGTTTGGGTGTTGTGCGAGCAATCACAGATAGTCCCCCTCCAGAAGACCTGCAGAAAGCTGATAAAGCCATTCTGAGATTTCTTTGAAAGCGTAAGTGTCCGGACCATGTCCGGCAGCTCAGCCCCACGAAGCCCGAAACCCCTGAAGCCCTCAATAAATGTAGGGACCTCACCAATTAGAATAGAGTTTGTGGGGTTCCTTATCATAGTTATAGTATAATATTCCCCCCAAGCCCTGTCCTAACTATCAACGCCCCCCAAAGTAGGTTTGTTTGCATGTTGCCGTCGTTGAACGTCGGTCTGCCACGGAGCTGAGGTTGCTTCCGGGAAGTGAAGACAGCAGCTTTGCAAACGGTTGGACCTAAACACTAAAACCTCAATTGGGTAATATCGGGGCCTACCTATATTGTCTTCGGCTTCTTATTCTAATGGAATAGTAGAGTAGATGCTTCAAGCAGTATTGTAATTCTGAAGGCCCCTTTATGAGGGCGTAGTAGAGCTACAAGAACTTATGGCTGAAGGTTCAGGGTGTTTAGGGCTTTAGGATGGGCGTGCCGTTAAGCTGTACAGGCCCGAGCACCTCAACCCCAATTACGCCCCTAAACCGCCTACCCGAAACCTCAAATTCGCAAAGCTCCCACATGCCAGAGCGAAGCTAAACTGGGATGCCCAGTACTACCCTTACTCCCTTTTTGTAGTCCTAGGTTCCTTATAGCGTTACCCAGTATGCATGTATGTTTGGGTAAGAATGGCAGTTTGACGCTCAATATCAAAAAGGGAGCCCTTTTTATTCCTAGGTTCCGGGGCATCCTAGAAAGCACCGAGGTGGCTTCTTCCTGCTGAAGCAGTTTGCCGAGACGGAGCTCCCCCTGCTTTTCCTCACCGTTGATGTTGACACCTGGTGCCCCCAGGTCGGTCGAAGGTTTAGGGTTTTAGTGGTTTAGGGGTTTAGAGTTTATGGGGCTTAGGGTTTAGGGGTTCAGGGTTTAGGGTTTAGGGGTTTAGGGTTTAGGGTTTCGGGGTTTGGGGTTTAGGGGTTTAGGGGTTTAGGGGTTCAGGGTTTAGGGTTTAGGGGTTTAGGGATTTAGGGTTTAGGGGTTTAGGGGTTTAGGGTTTAGGGTTTGGGGGTTTAGGGGTTAGGGGTCCGACGGGGGTTTCCTTGCGCAGTACTTACTGGCCCAATGGGGGCTCTTATAAGATACCCTCCCGATCCGGCGCCTTCAAAATATGAGGTCATTAGCGTGTGCCTTCAAAATCCTGGGTCATGATACTACTTTGCGTCGATGACCTTGGATTTCGCCTACATTTGCGTAGCCTGGTTTTGCGGCATTTATGGTTCCATAATTGGGGTCATTATACTATTAATATACTATGTTTATACTATATGTATACTATATTTATGCTACGTTTATACTAGTTACTATATATTTTACTATATCTACACAACATATACATATATATATATATGTATATATGTATATATGTATATATGTATATATGTATATATGTACATGTAACCTCGTTCTATGTATATGTATATGTATATATACTACTTATATTATATATTATATATTATACATACATATATACATATCGTATATGTGCACGATGTATGTATATATATATATATATACACATAACGCTGTATATCCAAACTTTTATCTTTATATATATATATATACACATACTATATCTACGTATACCGTGTACTTATACTTCAAGCACTGTGTATATATTCTTTCTTTACACTACCTATGTGCAAATTTCACAATACATACATATAGATATAGATGTATATATATATATACATATATATACACATGTTTACACTATATACTATTTGCGATATACTTTATACTTATACATAAACTGTTTATTATTCACGATATACTACATACTATATGCTCTTTATATACACGGTTCAAAAACTATATATACACTAAGTATACATGTATATATATATATACTCTCTCTCTATAGATTTATGTATATTGTATATACTTATACTATCTATTATAGACTTTATACTTTATACTAAGAACTTTGTTCTAACACTATATACTGTATACTGTTTACTACATACTGTATACGATATACTATATGCTAAGTACTTTATACATGCATATAATATAACATACTAGTTTGGATATCTGCTGGTACTACAAGACACATCTATATGTTTGTTGTTTATAACTGGATATTCATAACAATGCAATCATACACTGTATATCTGCCAACACACTTGTATCTTATATGTGCATATATGCGTGTATGTTATACACGGTTTGCAAAATCAATGTGAAATATATGTATTATATATATATATATGTACACACATATGTGTTTTTGCATAATGTTTGTCACGGTATGTATATCTCTATATGTTTATATGATCACTACGACGACAAGCACGACATGGAGTACACACATTTACGTCGTTCGGCACATTTACGCCACATTTATCTACCGCGGTATATCCAAAGATTGCAGATAGTGCATCTTTTGCATTAAGATGAGACAAGTACAGATATACATGCCTACCGAGCGTATGCTCGCGATTCCTGTAGCTATCTCATAATCATTCATAATCCATAAGCGGCGGCTGCTGACATAAAATGGAAGCTGCTTCCATAAACTAGCGCATGATTCCATCAAATGGCGGATGCTTCCCTAAATAGCTCATGCTTCCACGGTAGGAAAGCAATAATAGGTGGCGTGGACGATTTAGTAGCATTGTAAATGCCTCTAGTAAGCACTATCTCCTACGTAATTGTCCCACGACATCCTAGAGCAATTTCTCTCGCCTCGTAGGGCCGCGATATCGCCATTCGTATGGCTTCAAAGCACGAGTTTAAGGTTTTAGGTTTTCACGTTTCAGGTTGTCAGAAAAGGAAAACCAAAAACATTGATGACTAAAGATTGAATGCCTATGAAGAAAATGATAGCGTTCAACTAGGAGAAGTACCAGGCTTGGGCTCTGTTCTCGTTTGTACAAGGCTTTATCTTGTTGTGCCTGGGCAGGGTTTAGACGTTGTTGAGCCTGCAGGGTCTAGCTTTTCAAGGTGTTTGTACAAACTCAAAATTCAATTTCTGTTCTTATAAACCCTTGCCAAGAAGCCTTTTTTCCCACCATCGGATGAGATAGCCGCGCTTGCCAGCATCAGAATCCCCGAAGCAATCGAATGGCTGATTAGATTGAACCCCACCGGGGCGAAGCCAACTCTGAGCAGCTGCCTTTCTAGGGTTGAATGCATGTGCCTTGCGGGAATATGTTGCACTGACTAGTTGACTTGCCTAACTATAGTATATATGTGGAGGATGAACTACGGGAGTGTCCCTGAACCTGGCTTGCCCGAGTTCAAAATAGTTCACCAAATAGAATTGCACCGGCGAGACTAATGACTAATGGTTGTTGCCGTCGCCATTGATCAGGACCAATGTTATCACGCTAAACCCCATCCACATGTCAGTTCTAGTATCTTCGTACAGTCTGATTCTTATATTGTCATCCACTGGTCCTAAGTCTGTGCGTATATATGTACATGTTTATACACACTTTTACATAAGTACACATACATTGAAACATGAGTATGCATCTTATGTATGAGCTCGCCTTCCCACCCCAAAGATCTACCACGTTCGGGTTGGCAAAGCCCCGTTTGCACCCTTTAGCCGCCAGAGCTACCAACCCGCAAGAAACAAGTCAGGTCAGGTCCCTAAACCGCGAAGCCGTTCATCCCCTGATCTATTTTTCATTCTGCCGCTATGACTGATTAGGTACCCGGGCCCTCGCCATGTATCCACTAGTCATTAGCGCAGTCCCATGACGCACCAGAGACGCGAAACGTGTATCCCTTTTGCCAATGATTGGTCTATACGGCTTCAAAGCCTTCACAGAGTCAGCTCTATTTGTTCAATCAGGCCACTACCTCCCGATCGTTGCATTCTTGATTTACGACTGGCTAGGAACTCCACCCATGTAACCAGCACTCTCTTAATTTACTCGTGTGCCTGTATCATATGCTCAGACAGAGCGTAGTTCGAGGCTTAGATGTTTCGAGAAATTTCATTCGGCTCCTATTAGTCCTATTATCGGTTCGGGAACGCAGCCATTGAACCCTGAAGCCGTCAATCCACCAAATGTGCCATTATGATTGGCAAGGCAAGGCCGTAAAACCGGTATATATGGCCAAACGAACTGGTTGATGGGATTATGAACGTACTGGTGGTTTCCGGTGCCCCAAATTCGCGCAACGGAGGTTTTCATCGCAGGCATTTTTCACCTCATACACACGTAATCCTAGTCCGGAGCCCTGGTTCTCACCAAGACAACTTTCTATCACTCAGCTCATTCATCTGTATGTGAAGGGCGCGGAGTTTCCAAAAACTTCCCTACTTTCCTCATATGTACAATGCACAGGTTCTGTTTGACCCTCCCCTTCTTGTGTTTTTGGACATCGGCGACATCCTGGTTAATTATCTAGCATCATCCTTATTGCATGGACTAGATTCCACTGCATGTCTGTTTGTCACAATACAACGAAAAATCGTGCTTGACACAGCGGCATGTCAACACAGAGTTGCTTTAAGGTTGTTCGTAGTTGTTCTTCTATGTTCCAGGTGATGAGGCCTGTTAAGCAGCTTTCGTGGAGTCCAAAGCAATGGCTATCCGCACAACCAGAGTTTGCACCCAGATACTGGAATCATAGCTAACTCATGAATCTAAGTCGTTGTACTTGTGATATTGATATCCACTGTGCGATCAAATCCATGTTGTATGAGGTGCTATGAGTCCGTGCCCTTGAAGAATATCTCCTGCTCCCGTCAATGCAAACCCCATCATTCATCCCTTCAGTCTGCTATCGTCCTCACTGCACCTGTTATAGCCAGTGGCAAAATTCCCCGACATTGTCCGCATAGTGCGCGAAGCAACATAGAACAACACACTTTGATTCTTATCATAGGTTTCGACCCACGCAATCTAGGAGTGAGCATTTCTTATATTGCCTGCCTTAACCTTCATTAAGCCCCTTCTGTTCTTCCCCAAACGCCGGACATCTCCAAAGTCCTGGTTCGGGTTGGCTTTAATCATTGCCCATAAATCCTTGTTTAAATCATTTCTGGGCATTAATTACGACATCCGTGAACTCAGTGAAGCCACAGCTCTGTTTTGTAGGCCCTTGAGTTTCCACTCCACGTCGCCTGTGCTTCCGGTATACTGCCTCGAAGTAAAGAGAACCTGGGGCAGAGGGTCCGCGCATGCGGGGTGCGAGCCAATAAAGTCACTAAAGCATAAAACTAGCAAGCCTTCAAGCTATTCATCCACCAAAACAAAGGAGTTATAGACCAACCTGGAAAATTCAATAGCAACAGAAACACCTCCGCAATTTGACATGGATGTTCCCGCTTCTTCAGCGTCGAAGACGGGTGGTTCTCCAAACAAATACGCGAGATCTTCCACTCTCAATGCTTCATTCAAGGGACAGACCCAATGTTGAACCTAATTATCGTGTCGTGTTCATGCTTTGTTTCTCGGTTGCAATGCTCACGGAAGGTTGTTCTTGTGAATGTGCGGTGTAGTGTCGTCTGAGTGACCATGCGGGACGAGGCTTTATGAAGCGAACGGATCATTTGGGTAGGGGGGGTGAGTGGTGCCATATCCGTATACATGCACATATACATATATAGATGATTATATATATATATAGATATAGATATAGATATAGATATAGATATGTGTATATATGTATGTACACGCGAACACAATACATGCGTGCATAGATACGGGGCTCGAAAAAAGTAGAACGACTGACCACAACCGGAGGACTGCTGCCTGCATGGTAGGGTATGTAATGTAGTGTTGGTACACAGGCCTGCTACAGGATGCACAGGGAATGCGACGGAGCGAGCGAGAGAGAGAGAGAGAGAGAGAGAGAGAGAGAGAGAGAGAGAGAGAGAGAGAGACAGACAGAGAGAGAGAGAGAGAGAGAGAGAGAGAGAGAGAGAGAGCGACAAAGACAGCGAGTCGGAGAGTGATAAACAGAGAGAGGGGGCGAGAGACATGCCAAGAGACCACAAATATGAGTTTCTTCGAAACAAGGTTCAGACGCGTGTCTTGAATGTGTTGCAAGCTTTCCACACATACGGGTATATTGCTGTCGGACATTGCGCTACTCGGAGTTTTAGTCTGCGCGGCTACCGGGGTTCGCTGGATGTGCGTTCGATTCTGCACTGCCGGGGCAAGGAAGCATTGGTTGGCCTGCAGCTGGATTCGTGTTGACGTTCTTCATAGCTAGTTCTCTGCAAATTCTCACAGTTGCCTGTTTCGAGCAACGTTTACCGAGCCACCTACTCGGTGCAAAGAGGTAAACACATTTCAATACCCTCCAACCGCAACTTATGCTTTGCCAGAGATCCTCACAACCTTCCTATGCTGCTTCCTGCTCTAGCACGATTACACCCTCGCCCTTCCTGATCCATGATGGCTTACACGAAATCACAACTCAGCCGCGCGTTCGGTCAAAATATTCCCCTAAACGGTGGCTTTGCCACCCATACCCTTTGCCCGGGCTGAACACGGCAAACGAAAATCACGCAAAAATCACGCAAAATCACGCGAAATCACGTGAAATCACGCGGCCGCGTTTTGCGGAAGAGCTTTGGCCCTTTTAAAGGCATTCGCGGAAATCACGCAAAATCACGCTAAATCACGCGCAGTCTCGTCCTTTCAAGTGCCCACAGGGCCTCCCGAATCCTTGGATCTCCACCTCACAAACTGGGCGGGTCTGGGGGTCTTGGGAGGATGGGCTGCGTATCCAGGTGCAAAACCATGTGCGGGGGGATGGAGTTGCCGGCCAATGCCAAAAAGAGGCACTTGTGTCACACTTTACCAACATTCCACCATGATTTTCGCAAAGTCTGATGCTCATGATTTTTTGTAGGGTGGGCTTCATGATGCTCGGCCAGGATCTCCCCAGACCCGAACCCCGTCGCCAAGCCTCCTCAAAAGTTGGCAAGTCGCGGGTGGGCTATTACCCAGCCCCTCAGCATGCGCCCAGAGCCAAATTCAGCAAGTTCGAAAGGTACCTGGCCCCGATCCAAAGAGACAGATACGGAGAGAACGATTGCTGCTCGGGAGTGGCATCACTCGTCAGACCTAGTACGTATTCGGTTTCATGTAGCTGATGGTCAGCAACCCTATCGCTGTAGGCTTCTTATTGGGTTTGGGTGGTGATTTCGACGAACCAGGACCTGGAAAGATCCGTACATGTACATATCGTGTCTATACATGTATGTATACATATATATATATATATAGTTATCTCCTTTCAGGGTCCTTTTTTCATTATTTAATAGCCTAAATCGCCTGGCCCGGATATGTCCACGGCTATCTTTCAAGGCTCGCTGGGCTTGCTGGTCCAGTACTCACACCGGCATGCATACACTAGGGTTTCGATCAGTACGTATTAGTGTATACATGAAAACATACAGAACATATAGGGCTATAGGCTCCTGAAATACATATACACAAGGACTACAAGTAAATATACATACAAATACACACAGAAATGCAAACGTAGGTATTTTGCTGTCTGCTTTTCACGCAGATCCTCCATTTCGGCTTGATAGCACCCTTCTTGCAAACTTTATCATGCGCCAGAGCTACCCAACCGAAACCGGTACGGTTCCTTATAGAAAGCGGTTCATCCATTCATGAAAATCTTCAGTTTGCCGCTGTGACTGATTAATTAAGTACCCAGGACCTCGCCATCAAACCACTAGTGCACTACTGCAGTCAGCTGGTCCCCATGACGCACCAGAGGCACGAAGCGTGCAACATTTGTTTATCCATTTACTTTGCCGCCGTCTTGATTTAAGTACTCGTTTGCCCATGTCAAATGCTCAGACAGAGTGTACTTCGCGGATTAATGAAATGTTTAGGGCATTAAGGTTATAATGAAACCTATCTAGCAGCCCAATTGGTTTTCAGCTGGGCGGGTGGGAAAAATTGGTCAGCCGTGCTGCCGTCAAATCATTCTGTCTGCTCCTATATACGGTCGGTTCGGGACAGCAACCAGTAAACCCTCCAGCCATCAATCCATCGATTTTGCCATGACGTTAAGATGCTCATACGTCCAAATTAACTTATCTGCGGGATTGTTGATGCAATGGCTAAAGCCTAGTAATTTCGGTCTCCGACGCCCAAACTTTATCCCTGTTATGAAATTGTCCTAGCGTGTAGTACTCATCTCAGGCACATTTAATCCCTTCAAGCCAATACCATCTTTGAGCAGTTATCTCGCGCATCTGCATGTGAATGCTTTGTGTCAGCATGGCGAATATAAAGGTGCTCTTATCAGTTTCTTTTCGTTTCTCGCCCCAAACTGTGTAGTACTGTAAGAATCGGTAACGTCCTTGTTTTCTAGAACCATCTCTGCCCCAGTCCTGATTGCAGCGCATGGCATTTATCGCGGATCTGTTTTCACGATACAACGGTATCTTGCGTCAGTAAACCGGCATTTCAATCTAGAGTTGCTGTATGGTTTCCTATGTGCTATGAGGCCCGGTGAGCACTTGTCGTGGAGTCCACACCATTGGCTACACCGACTATCCTCACAATCCGAGCCGGTGCTCAGATCGGGGATCATAATGTATGGAGTTGCGTCAAGGCCCTGAAACTTTTGATGGATTCTAGTGCAACTAAACTCCGCGCTGTGCGACGTGCTATGATTCCGAGCACCTCACATAACATCATCTGTGCACGCAGCTGCCAACCCCACAATCCCTTCATGATTCGGTTCCTGCCATATGGCTGTCTGCTATCGTCCTCACAGTACCTGTTCCAAGCAGCAGCAAAATACCATCGTGCATAATGGCTGATATCTGTTGTAAAGAACGAACCAACACACTCCGACCCGTACAAACTAGTTTAGTGCATTCCGTAAAATTATAATCCGTGCACCAAGCTTCTATTAAAGCCCTATCCTGCCTCCAAAATCAACAAATATCTTCTAAAGCTGGACTAGCTTCGGTGTGGATGTACCCGTGCTTACACACAGTACCTTCAAGGGATGCTTGTGCACGGCAGCAATGAAATCTCCGAATTGTTTACCCCACAGCCTTTGCTTATAAACCGATAAGTCGCAATCCACACCACCTTTACTTACATTACTGAAACCAGCGTTCTGTGTAACCCACAGCCTTGGTGCAATCCCCCGTTGTGAACAATTCGCTACACGTCGAACTGAAGAGAACCTGGGCATAGGGCATAGGGTCCACGCCTGTAGGGCGCGAGCCAATGCCACTCGTCCACGAAACAATCAAGATTTCAGACCAACCAGGCAAACTTAATAACCACTATATGAACATAGCTACGTCTCACTTTTGAGTTTGCCGCGTTTAGCCATAGAAGATTCCGAAAAGTTTCCCATGGGATCTGCGACGCTCGATGTTCCATCACGGGACAGGTTGCATGTTGAGCTCATCTTCGTGTGTTTTGTTCCTGCCTGTTCCCGTTGCAAGGCTCTGGGGACATCTGATGGGAATGCGACGTATGTGTGTAGGTGTCAACGAGGCAATTGTTCTATGACGCGAACGGCAGCTGGATCAATGGGCCTACAAGCGTCTAGCATATTCATGTGTGTACATATACATATATATATATATATATATTATACCGATTCACACATATATGTTCATACTTTGCATACATATACATGCATGTACCTTATGTATGTTGTCTGTAGGGGGATACAGAAGTTTCATCTATTCCACGATTTGTCACTAAAAACCGATACCGACGTAGGGTATGATTTCCAGTGCGGCTGTTTATGTTTGTGTCGAAAATGGGAGCCCAGGATATGTTGTTTTTTCTGGGTGTCGGTGGTTTTTTTGAGTGAAATTTAGGAGGTACGGTTAACCCCGGCCACCCCGCCCCCCCCCCCCCACCCTCGTCTTCCCCAAATTTTCACGCACCCCGTATGTGCATGACATGCGCTCGGTTAAAACCCCAGACTACGCGAGCAAGTGCATTGATATCGATATCAAGTTGACTACAGGTTGAGAATGTATTCTGTGCACTGTGCACTTGCGGTCCCAGCAATAGATCCCCATGTATGTATCGATGAACTTTTGTATGTAAACCTCGCCTGCCTGCCGAGAGCGAGTGCCAAAAGGTAGATGTTATACTACTTTATGTTCACTTGCGCATCGAACAGCCCAGCTCTAGTCCATGCAATCTCAAGTTTCCCGGCTGCTAACTGCACTGCATTGTGCTACCATAGCACAGGAAACCTCACAACACATTACTCTGTTTGATAGACCTAGTCAATCTAGTCAATTTAGTATTTTAGTGGAGAGCCATGCGGTGCCGTGACGCTGAAGGATGCTTTTGATTCCGTTAACGAGCTGTCCTGCATTTCCCGAATTCTGAACTCTCAAATCTTAGCCCCCGCGTTTTGACGAGCGGTTTAAGGATCGGGAGCTTCTGCGGCTTGTGCTGTGAATTAATGAATGTCAAGGGAAAGAAAAACTCCTAACTGCGAACATGCCCACAATCTCATGAACCTGCGGCTCCGTGGCTTTCAGCAATCCTGGTTTAAAGCTATCGGGCCCCGGGGGCAGGATCAAGTTGTAGTTTCAAGGGTCTCGCTTCAGAGAGCTTTTGGGTATAGTATCATACGTTCATGCGACTGCCCAGTTTCAAAAGTACTTTGCCAGCATAGATCGGCCGCTTAATTTCACAGACTGTTACATTCTGTGTGCATACCATTTAGCGGACTGTGTTCATTTTTTATACTTTCGAGAACTCCATGTTGCGGAAACAGTTGTTTCCAGAATGACAACCATTTCTGCGATCATAAGCTGGGCTACGCCCCAAGAGCAAGCAGATGTATCTTAGCAATGCGTGCATACATGGATTTCGAGCACAACCATTACGATTGCTGTCGCTGTCATGCTATTGCTACTACTACTGCTACTACTATTGTTGCCACTACTGCTACTATTGCTAATATTACGACTGTTACTATTCCTGTTACCATCGCTACTAGTATACATGCTATTACTAATACGATCACGACTACTGTTACTTGTACTATTACTATTGCTACATTACGATAAATACTAATATTGCCATTACGGTTACCATAACTAACATTACTACTAGTACTATGGTGATTACAATTACTATTACTCGTACTATTACTGCTACTATTACCATTACTCATACTATTACTAGTACTATTACTATCCATTACTATTACAACTAGTATCCTATTACTGTTAATACTACCATTGCTATTTCTATTTCTATTACTATTACTCTTGCGATTACTATCACTATTACTATTGTCCTTACTATTACTATTACTAGTGCCATTACTATTACCATCACTATTACTATTACTATTATTCCTACTAATACTACTGTTACCAGTACTAGTACTAGTACTAGTACTGCTATTACTACTACTACTACTACTACAACTACTACTGCTGCTACTTTTGCTTGTATTGTTACTAATACCTGGGTAGTATAATTATACCTTATACTGTGTTTCTACTTCATTTACACTTTATGTAAATAATGTTGGTATTATACTTCGACTAAATATTCCTATACTATAATACACACTATACACTATACACTATACACTACACACTAATACTAATACTAATACTAATACTAATACTAATACTAATACTAATACTAATACTAATACTAATACTAATACTAATACTAATACTAATACTAATACTAATACTAATACTAATACTACTACTAGTACTAGTACTAGTATTAATATTAATACTAGTACTAGTACTAGTACTAGTACTAGTACTATAGTACTAGTACTAAGACTAAGACGAATATACTATTACTATCAGTAATATTGTAGCATTCTTAAATGTATATATCTATATATATATATAGGTTCATGTTGGTATATGGTATGTATATACACATATACAAGTACGTACATACATTATGTTAAACAGCCTCCTGACGCAAATGACAGCGAAAATCGCTGTCATGCCCCGCGCACCCCTGAGACAATGACATGGCCACGTATGCAATATTTACAAGCATGGATCTGGAGGGATAGTCTTATTGGAAAGCTTGAACTCTTCCCCCATAGGTATTTGGGAAGTAACAACAGAGGTTTTGTCACAAAGGCCTTTGGGATAGTGTAAGTGCGTCAAACTAACTATTGTAATCAGCAGCGCTTAGTGCTTAGGAATGATGTTGGTAATTGTTCAGTCTTCTATGTGGTAGTGGTGTCATATGGGCTTCAACGATTATGGGTTCTGCAACGGCTTCGATTCGACAGGGAATCCAAATATTATGGCTTTTACACCTCTGTCATAAAGCCCTGAGGCCGTCTAATCTTGCGGCTTCTGCAAGGGTTTTGTAGGAGGTTTGTGGGTTTGGGAGAGACAGGGCTTCGGGCTCTGTGGGTTGACAGACTTGGGCCGTGTCGGACGGAGGATCGACAATTCTGGATCAAACTGAAGCCTAGTAGTAGAGTAGGTAGCCTTTAATCTTTTTGGGGTACTAGTGTAGCCCCTATACAATCCCTATATAACCAAAAAGGTTAACCTTTAGTTCCCCATAATACCCGACAAGTAGGGCAGAGCTATACGGTAGAAGCCCAAAAGTTGGAAACCCATAATCCTTAAGAGTAATGTATAGGGAATGACAGCTCTATTTGGCTTTAGTCCGCTTTTCAACTTTATCGGGTTTACTATAGATCTTCCGCCCCAAACCCTACTTGGAGGTTCATGGGTAGTTATAACTGGTACTACACCTCCAAGTAAAAGTGTGAGGCACACTCCCAGCGCTTGGACGTCCTGGTGCAGAACATGTTGCCGTTTGCACAGCACCTGTGCCTGTGCTACAAGCATCTAGTCGTTCCTTCTTTCGGAGTGTACCCAGAGACTCCAATACCCCTTAATTAGGGAATATTCCTTAAATCATATTAAGGATCCTACTATAATTTAAGGTATATTCCTTAATTAAGGGATATTGGAGTCTCTGGGTAGGATTCGAGAAGCGGTCTGAACGATCATGAATGCTGAGTACCGGTCTAAACCTTTATACTTCCCATGTGCTCGTACCGATGTATGCCCCAAAACCCGATGCTATTTTTGAGGGCCCCAGTTTTCTGGGTTAGACACGTTAGGCTATTTAAACATGTGTTGTTCCTTAGTCGAAGAATGTTGTTATCGCTGCCTGAACAAGCGCTGTTTTGAGATCGCCTGTGCCAGCAGACAGAAGGCAGTGTGATGCATAGAGGTCGACATGGGAGGCGTCTAAACCGGTTGGTTATAAGATACTTTCGTTTCTGCGTTTCGGTAGGGCCCCTAAGATTGGGGCGTTATCTAGGGGAGCCGAACCAGAGGATTAACTATAGTTAGTGTTTCTTACACCATATCAATTCGGGGTTTCTGTGTTTCTCGCCCAGGACGTATGCTTCTAGTTTGTGTAAGCATCCCTCATAGAGGGGCGGAGCCCTGAACCCTGAATCCTAAAGCCCAAATCCTAAAGGCCCTTATATAAGGATCCCTCATGAGAATCTATACAGGAACCCTTACTAGGGACTCTTAGGGTTTAGAGTTTAAGGTTCAGGGTACCCTAAACCCTATACATCCTAAACCCGACAGGGTTCAGGACCCCTTCAGTTTGCGTCTCAGGCGGCTGGGCGCTATTCCGCACGGGTTTGTTTTCTGTGGCTCTCATCGTCGCCGCAACCTCAGGCGATAGCCACCGTGTCTGTGTGTGCGTGAGCCAAACCCAGGCGCCAGTACGGAGCAAGGGTTTCGGATTTAGGGGATTTGAAAATTTAGGGTTTGGGGGTTTAGGGATTAGGGCTCAGTCACTCAGTGTCACGAGTGAAGATCAATTGAGGAAGCTATGGGAAGAGTATTCGCATTAGAACACAGCGGCGAAAAAGCATGGAAATGTACCAAAATCATCGCCCACAACCCCTGCACCTCAGTCTAAGTCCCAAACCTTGAATCGTACAGCCGTCAAGCCTGAAAATGTCCGAGGTGCCGTTGCCGACGCTTTTTGCAAGGTGTGGAAAAGCCAGGAATCCAAAAAGCAGGAGCAGGTTAGTTTCGTAGAGTGCTCTCCATAGCCTCGCGCTACTGATCTATAGAATGGTTTGAGTGCTTTGGACTTAGGGTTTGCCTGAAACTGCTAGAGCCAACCTGCTTTATTGTAGGGCTTCTTCATGTGGGTAGTTGTCAAAATTATGGTCCCTTTCTTTCTGGGTAGGCATGGGTCCAGAGGACGCGCCTCTCGCATCAAATTCAACAAGCACCTAATTAGATTGGAAAGCAGTATGCACTCACAGTCCTTAAGGGCCCGTGGCGCAGAAATCTGCGATGAGAGGCAAAATCGAAAAAGGGATCGCCAGATGAACCCAGCAGCCACTTCCAGGGCAAAAAGCTGTCTGGCCAATCCGAGCGCCTCTCATTTGAAAGCACTGACACACGCAACCAGGCTCGGGAGCGTGGACCCTCCAAAAGCGTGACAACAACAACAGCTGGCCCATGAACGACCACGAAGCCAGCAACAAACCTACAGACGACAACAGGGAGAGCTGATCATCAGACTTCCCTGCGGTCCAGCTTTGAGCATTCCTCCAGGGGCTGGGAGAGGCAAGAACAAAGCTAACATGCCCCACACTTCAAAAGAACTGTGCCCACTCAAGCATTCCCAAATGTGCAGTGACAGCGTGTGCACATCGAAAAAGCAGAGCCGAAAGGTGTAATGTCACATCTGAGGAGGGTCACACGGCCAACTAGTTGGCAGGTGAGAATTGCCAACTTGCTTCGTATATACACATACATATGTCGAGCACTCTTACGTTCCAGCAAGTTCAAGCTACTCAGGGGGCAATCCGGCAATCGGCTCAGCAGTATTCCCCACTGGTGCTCAAGGTAAGCCTTCGCAGCCGTGAAGACCGAGGCATAAGACATCAACATGAAGTGGATGCGCGGGTTGAACGCATAGCCAAACGTCAAACTCTGAAGGCTGCTGCGTAGCTGGCTGCTCTCCAGGCTCCGGTAGAACACATAGCCAAACGTCAAACTCCGAAGGTTGCTGCGTAGTTGGCTGCTCTCCAGGCTCCGGTTGAACGCGTAGCCAAACGTCAAACTCAGAAAGCTGCTGCGTAGCTGGCTGCTCTCCAGGCTCCGGTAGAACGCGTAGCCGGACGTCAAACTCCGCAGGCCGCTCCGGTTGAACGCATAGCCAAACGTCAAACTCCGCAGGCTGCTGCGTAGTTGGCTGCTCTCCAGGCTCTGGTTGAACGCATAGCCAGACGTCAAACTTCCCAGGTTGCTGGGTAGTTGGCTGCTCTCCAGGCACCGGTTAAACGCAAAGCCAGACGTCAAACACCGCAGGTTGCTGGGTAGTTGGCTCCTCTCCATGCTCCGATAGAACGCATAGCCAAACGTCAAACTCCGCAGGTTGCTGGGCAGTTGGCTGCTCTCCAGGCTCCGGTTAAACGCAAAGCCAGACGTCAAACTCCGCAGGTTGCTGGGCAGTTGGCTGCTCTCCAGGCTCCGGTTAAACGCATAGCCAGACGTCAAACTCCGCACGTTGCTGGGTAGTTGGCTGCTCTCCAGGCTCATGACGTACCGCCTTCCGCTACGCGGCCATGGCATGCGGTACTGGGGCTACCGAGATTCCTCAATGGGCGACTCGAGCCCTTTATGGTCCCTAATTGGGTACCCTAAACATTAGGTGCCGTATTATAATCGGGACCCAAACAGGGACCATAGTTTTGACAACCACCCATGTAGCTGCAGACCAGCACAGACCCTGGTGTTGAAGGGAGGCTCAAACCGCGAACCTCGTGAGCTTTCTGGGTTTGAGGTAACGTTGTTGACCCCATTGCGCAGGCCTCATCGCCTACCTGCATGAACAATCTCGCAAGAGGTCCTTTGCCTATTTTCAATCACCGGAAGCCAGGAGGGGTGATAACAAACGCAGTGATTGTTGGATTTTCGGGGAGACAGGAATTATAAGGACCATGTTCTATAGAGCTATCCCACACCCAACTCTCGCACACTCCCGAGGTGGCTTCCAATCACCCAATGGAGGGGCCTGAGTGGTTGGATTCGCTATTGCCGGCCATGGCTTCGGGTTCCCTAAAATGTTCGGGGCATCCACAACCTTACAGCAATGCCCCTAGTCAAGTTCTTCAGGCCTTTATCTTAAACCCTGAAGCCTCAACCCTGAATCCCAAAGGCATGCCCGTGGCATGATCAAATCCAGGCTTGCGCCTTGCGAGAAGAGACGGCAGAGTCCCTCAACTCGGGTTCAGGGGATTGATTTTGCATTGCGAGCTTAAGAATCCTATATGAGGTGAAAAAACTTATGTACGACAGCTTGAGCGATACCTTGACCTACAATGACTTGCTCATTCACCGTTCGTCCCGTTCCTCTAGTCCCCTGCGTTGGGGTTTATTTTCGGATCCCGTGAACCCTAAACACTTGTTTGAAAGTTCCTGCGGTTCAAGAATCCGTATCCCTACATATTTGTAATAGGAAATGTATACTATACCACAAAACCCTGTTCTATTGAATAAGGCGCCTATTTCAGAGCCATGGACAGCTTCGCCGAGCCCTGGATTCCCGGAAGTGACAGTGAGCGAGAAAGCATCAGCTCTGAGCAACTTGCCAAGGCCATTGAAAACCTATTGAAATCCTTATCATAAGGATCCTACTGTTTAGGGGACTATACTCGGTTTAGGGTCTAGGGTTCAGGGTTTAGGAAGTTTAGGAACCGTGACTGTGACAGGTGCTGCAGGGCTTGGCATTGACGAGCCTCCTCGCCCTGGTGGCTCAACTCCCCGTGCTGATCGTACCCGAGCTCGCCGCAGGTCACTTGGAGGTTCATGGGTAGCTCATAAGGAGGCCTAGTAGGTAACCTTTAACCGTTTTTGGGTAGTATAGTCTCTATATAGTCCTTACATAACCAAAAGGTTAACTTTTAGTTCCCATGATACCCGACAAGTCGACAAGTAGGGAGGGGTTCGAAGTACTGTAGCTGAGGTGGTGGGCGAGTATCATGATAGCATGGGTTATAGGGACTACTATGACGGACCTGAGGCGACGATCATAGGGCATAGGGATCCATTCCCCCATGCCCTACTGACTGAACCCTAAACCCTAAATCCCAGACGCTAAATCCTGAATTTTAAATCCTACCTAAACCCTAAACCTTAAAACCCTGACACCCTAAAAACGTAAACCCTAAGAAGCAGGAAGACTGAGGCGCCTCGGGCCCGGTGTTGTTGGTCTCCGGATCGCCTCCGGTGGCCGTGCACTGGGTCGATGCTCTCCTCGCTCCCTATGCAGCTTGGAGAAGCGGGTTTAGGGTTTAAGGATTTTGAGGTTTCTTTGGGGGTTTGTTTGGGTCTGTAACTATGTCTAGAGTCTTGAGGTCTTGAAGCCGCAATTGCGGAATTCAGGTCCGGCTCATCACCTTTGTTGGCAGCGCCCTCTTTGTGTCAATCTACGTGATCAACTTCATCAGGTTCGTGAAGGACGCGAATCAGGGCATAAGGTCCAGCAGTTGCGTCCAGAACCGAGGCAGAATATTGTTGACCGCCGAAATGCTAGAATTCTGTGTCTTCCGAACTTGTCAGGACTTCGATACATTTGCTCCTTGTCTTGACTGATGCAATCTGTCGCGTGTCGGCAAGCCCTACTGTACAACTGCAAAACCTGAAGGACCAAATGACCCTTAAAAGTAGGCGCCCTATACCCATATACTATGAATCCCTATATGGTATATGAACCTTAAACCCTTTTAGGGTTCATTTCGTCCTTAAGGAACTATGAACCTTTGAACCCAGGCCTCGTCAACCTGCGGCCCTAAACTTGACCCCCCTAGTTATCCATTGGCCTTGAGCTTAAGCGATATGATATGACCAAAAGATTTGAGACAGAAGTTATGAACGCCATACGCGACCCCAGGATAAAACGCTACTGAAGCCCCTGCGAAAGCCCTAGAATCCTGTCAGGGTCATATGAGCTCTGTACGCGCGGTATATTCTATTCTAAAGACACCTCGAAACCCTAAACCTAAACTGAAGCCCAAATGGGTCCTTATAATAAGGATCCTACTATGTAGGGTGCTAAATTAGGGACCCCTATTTTGGGAAAGTCCCACCTAGAGTAGGCAACCTTTAACCTTTTTGGGTAGTATGGTCCCTATATAGCCCCTATATAACCAAAAAGGTTAACCTGTAGTTCCCCATGATACCCGACAAGTAGGCCCAAATACCTCTGAGACGAAGATGATGGAGCGCTTCCAACTGCTAAAGGAACCCTTATCGTACCCTTATAGTAACCCTTTGAAGGAATCCTAAGGTACCCCCTAATTTTCGGAAACTCCCAAAGACCTCTGAGACGAAGATGATGGAGCGCTTCCAACTGCCCTGCCCGCGCGTGATGGCTGCCGGAGGGCTCCTCTTCATGTCCGTCGGCTCGGCGCTCTATCTCACAGGCACTTTTCAGGGCTTAGGGTTTCCTTTAAAGGGATCTATAAAGGTTCTATAAAGGGGTTTAGGATTTAGGGGTGGGTTTAGGGGTTTGGGTTTGGAGTTTAGGGGTTTAGGATTTAGATTTTAGGGTTTATTTTAGGGTTTAGGGCGGCGCTCTATCTCACAGGCACTTTTCAGGGCTTATATAGGCTTTCCTCTAAAGGGATCTATAAAGGTTCTATAAATTTAGGATGTAAGGGTTTAGTGTCAATCCCAGATTGCACAGGTGACGCCGCTCGCGCAGGCACACGAGTCTGGCTCGATGAAAAGAGCCGAGGTCCGGAAGGGAGGGTTTGGTTTGTGTTTCGGTCGGGGTTTTCGTCTTTGGTTCAACATTGGTAGCGGAGCTCGGGCCGCGGTCCCGGGCGTTAGTGGTTGGTCTTATCGGTCGAGTGGTCTTTTGGTTGTTCGGGGGTGTTTTCTGTAAGCTTCGGACCTTAGTTTCTCCGACCTGTGTGCAATGGCGATGGCAGATGTTCTGCCTGCGGGGGAAAGCGGCGAGCAGACGGCGGTCGATGAAGGCGTTCCAGGAGCGCAAACGGCTCCGGCGGACCCATGGGGCCAAGCGGGCCAAGACCCCTGGGGGGGATCTTGGAGTGCTGGGGATGGGCCGACAACGACCCAATCCGGAGCGAACGAAACGGAGATGTGGAACGACTCGACTGACGCAGCTGCCAATCTGTGGGATTGGTCTGGCCGCAGCTCTGAGTGGCGCAGCAACTGGGACTGGGAGTGGCGACGGTCTCAGCAAGATAGTCGATCAAGAAGCTGGTGGGAAGAAGACCGTTCCCACGACAACGGGAGTTCGACTACTACGGCGGGTGATGGCTCGTGGCAGGCCGATGCGGATCGCGGCCGACAGACTCCGGAGACCTGGGATTCTACGTGGGACTCAGCACGTGACGCCAGATATGATGGGAGCGCACATCGCGACTCCCGTTGGGGCTCTGGCAAAGACGAGTGGGATGCTCAGTACCGAGAGTTCGATCGTCGCGGAGCTCCTACAGAGAAGATGGCAGTCCCGGGTTTTTCTGCGGACGCCCTGGGCGAGGAGCTCGGGACCTCAGCTCGGAGCTACTTGAGACAGATCGATGTGTGGTGCAAGGTCACGAGGACACCTCCTGACCAACGGGCGCTGATGTTGTATCAGCATCTCTCAGGCCGCGCCTGGGTCGAGGCAGAGGAGCTCAATGTGGAGACTCTCTGTAGTGAAGAAGGCGTCGAGACCTTCCGCCGCTGGATTCAAGACCGTTACCAGGAGGTGGAGGTGTCGAAGATCGCTGAGGCCCTGACCTTCTTCTTCCGTCGTCTTCGTCGTGCTCCAGGCCAGACTGTTAGGGAGTTTAATTCCAGCTTCGATCGGGCTTACAGTCGTCTTCTTGAAATCGATTGTCGTCTACCTGAAGTCGCACGGGCTTGGGCGTACTTGAATGCCATGCAGTTGACATCCAGCGAGGAGCTGGCGATTCTGGCATCGGTCGGAAACGAGTACAGCCCCGGAAGGCTTCAGAAGGCGGCGATCATGCACGAGAAGAGCTTGAAGGGGCCCTGGTCCTTTCGCAAGCCCGGCGTCTTTGACGAGAAGCGGAAGCCGACCAAGAACTACCTGGCCGGGATCACCGAGGACGATGAGGACGAGGACTCGGAGGGCACGGAGGTCATGCCGGAAGAGCTTGCGTACGAGCTACACGAAGCATATGTTGCTCAAGAGTCGGCAAAAGCCAAGTACAAAGACTTCGTCAAGTCTCGCGGCTATGAGGCGGGCCGCGGCTACGATGCGGGTGGCCACGAGAAGGGGACCGAGCGCTCGGCCTCCGAGCGTCTGAAGCTTGCGAAAAGCAGGAGCTTTTGCGCCGGCTGCAAAAGGAGAGGTCACTGGCACAGAGACCCAGAATGTCCGTTGAATCGGACCTCGGCGGGCACTTCTGGGAAGACTGAGGGCGACGCGGGCAAGGACACCAAAACCAAGGACGCCTATGTTACCCACGTTGCCTATGTCGTCGGTGAGGCCGCCCCAACGGAACGCTTGATGGCAATCACAGACTGTGCATGTAGCAAATCTGTTGCAGGGCAAGGATGGCTAGAGCAATACACCCGGTCTGCTAGACACCTCGGTCTTGATGTTCCCCTACATCCCTGTGATGAGAACTTCCGATTCGGCGCGAGCAAGGTCTTCCACGCCAGCTTCCTTGCCACCATCCTGCTGGAGCTCGAGGGCCGCCGGGTGCTGATTCGTGTTGCAGTTGTTCATGGTGATGTACCACTTCTCCTCAGCAGGAATGTGCTTGCTAAGCTAGGTATGATCTACAACATGGCTGACCACACAGCAAGCTTCTCTGCTCTTGGAGTACATGATTACCAGCTGTGCTACACCGACAGCAAGCATCCAGCGGTTCCCGTGCAGCCTCAGAGTGCCGGGGGTTTTGTGTTTCCGAGCCCCCAAGAGTGGGGCGGCGATGAGATCAAGATCCTCGCTCAGAATGCTCGGCAATACACGGCGTACATGCTTAGTGATTGCGGTTCAGGGCTTGCAACTACTACGCGAGTGTTCTTTCCCAAGAAAGTCAGTGCTGTAGTGTTCAACATGCTCACGGATGACGTCCTGAACACAACTTTGTTCTGTGATTGGTGGTCCGAAACCAAGGTTTCCAACGACTTTTGGCTTGAAACGAATGAGGCCTTTTACAGGATCCACGTCGTCCCTCGAAGAACGCTTTTCAGGCCCGATCGTTGGACTATACCGGAACTTGAACTCAAACAGCAGCTCCTGAGTGAACTTGGCAGTGTGCGCAGTACATGGCCTGTTGCATGCAGTGATCATCGCCATCTGCAGACCGTGCACGACATGTGGAGCGGTGACGACTCTTCTGTGGCAGTGTTGTGGATCGGCAGGACGGTTTTTGCTAGACTCCGCCCCGAACTGTCCGCCCCTCGTGCTCCACATGGCTCCCAAGGTGAACGTATGGCGCTGCAACAAGAAGGAGCTGATCAGCTACGCCCACGAGCTGGGCATCACAGTCTACGAGGGCTGGACCGTCGGGGAGATCAGGCACCTGATTCAGGAGTACCGGAAGGCGAACAACCTGATGAACACCAGCGAAGTTCCGAAAGGCCTGGGGAGCATGTCCTTGGCGGAACTCAAGACGAAGGCCGAGGAGCTGGGACTGGAAATCCCTGCACGAGCAACGAAAGGGTCCCTGCAATTGGCCATACGGGACCGTACCAAAGGAGCGGACGAAGAGATCGTGACCTTCGGGAGGTACCGCAATCACCTCTACAGAGAGGTACCGGATGCCTACCTGGCTTGGGCAATCAAGGAGACCCAAGCGAATGCGAACGCCTCCCTCGAACTTCGTCACCTCGCAGCCTGGGCCGAAGGGAAGCTGGAGGACCGGAAGGCTACGAGCTCCGTGGATCCAGAGTCGGTGGCGGTGGTTCCGTACAGCCCCACGGAGCCTGGGACCTCGTCGACCTCGCGGTGGTCAATGGTGGCACCGAGGACCGACGGGCAACTGCCGCTGAAGCCCAAGGCCAAGGCGAAGGCGATCACCGAAGTGGTAGGACACCGCGGCTATCCAGAGGACCGTGGGACGAACAAGCAGTCCCGGGCACGTTCGGAGATCAGCGAGATGACCGAAAGGATGAGTCAGGACGTGCCGCCGGAGGTCCAGGAGGAGCTGGCCGAGCTCACCACCCGACTCGCCATCCTCAAGGACAAGTTCGGGGTGCCGTGAAGGCACCAGCTGGGCGCGCCGACACTGGTCAGCGCGACGCGCCCTCTTCCATAGCTGACCAAGACGGCCGGGCTGCTGGAATTTCCCGGAGCAGCTGGGCCGAGACTTCTATGAACTCCGGGCTGGATGGCATTTGGCTATCTGGGGGAGATTGTCAAGAAGACGCCGCCCAACATGATCCAGGCCCTAACCACCTTTGCGGCGCAGTTTGCAAGAAGAAGGTGACGTTCGACGTCACCGAGGATCGGGCCGATCAGGTTGCTGATGTTATGAGCTCCGGGCCTGATGGCACTTTGCCACTGGGGGGAGACGTAGACAAGACCGAGGAGGCCTACGGCGAGAACGGGAGCGATAACTACTACGAATGCCAGGACGAGGACGACGCTGCGATCGACGACCGCACCCGTTACCCGGATGCCCCTGAGCACATCGGCTACCTCGGCGACCACACGAAGAACGAGACCATCGAGGACCTCGCCAAGAGACTACGACGCGATCGCCGTTTCAGCCTTGAAGATTGCCAACCCCTACTACGTCTCCTTGGGGAAGTCGGAACCAAGAATGCGAATCGCGATGTTCATGGGGACAAGGCAGCTACTCTGGCGATCGGGGCCTACGCTTACGGCTCTTTCTATGGTCTGACGAGAGGGACGTATCAGTACGTGGAGTCGGCCCGCTACCTGAACGAGCTCCTAAAGCGCCAGGGCATGACTGGGAAGTGGACAGCCATTTGCCTTAGCAGGAATGCCCCTGCCAAGGTTCACCGCGACTCCAACAACTGTCCGAACACCTACAACCAGACCATCTCCTTCGGCGACTTTTCGGGTGGTCGGCTTTGGCTTGAAGACGCCAACGGTGAGGCATCCTACCACGATACTCGAGGAAAGGTCTTTGTTTTCGATGCTCACCGCCGGCATGCTACTGAGGACTGGGTCGGCGAAAGATTTACTCTCACCACCTACACGCCCCGAGGAGCTGAACACTTGAATCAGGTTCAACGTGACACTCTCAGGACCTTGGGTTTCCCGATTGGTCGTGACCGGATTGAAAGACCGGCCCTGGATGGAGCATCCACAACCGGACAATCAACAAGAGTCAGACCGAGGAAAGGAGCCCGAAGAACTTTGTGGAAGAATGCCCTGAAAGTGTACATGCTTTTCGCGGTTACCCTCAATGCTGTCTACAGTGTCTCCTCTGAGGTTTATGGTGGTCGTCAATGGGCTGGGAAAACGGCCATCTTGGAGGTTGGCGATCATGCCAACACCTGCGCCGCCGCCGAACTCGGCAAGGATGTCGCCGAGCCCTTGGAGACCAGTGACTTTCGAGGTGATGTTGGACTCAGGCGGCTTCGTGCTCTACTTGACGAGTTTTCTCCTCGCGTCCTCTGGTTCAATGAGCCCCAGATCACAGAGGAAGACTGGCCACGAGTCTTCGAAGCTGGAGCTGCCCAACTGGTGCGCGGAGGCACTCTCATTGTCCAGCAGGGAGATCCCGGACTTGACTGGTCCACCGGATTGACGGCCCACTTCCATGGCTACAACTACGAGGTCCGAGAAACCGAGCAGGGCTTCCTTCATGTGATCAAGAACAACGAGATTGACTACCACGATCCGGAGCACGAGCTGTGCTATGTCGTTGATCAAGAAGGAAGGCCAGGACCCGATGCGGGACCGTCCGGAGCGAGCGCCATCACTTTTCCGAGTCATGTTCCTCGGCATGTTCAGAGCTCCCTTGCCCGGCTACACCAGAACCTGGGGCACCCGTCTCCGGGCGATTTGAGCCGGCACCTCAAGTATGCGGGCGCAGAGGCCTCCATCTTGAAGGCCGCCAAGATGATGCGATGCCAAGTTTGTGACCGGAACAAGAGGACTCATGCGGCCCGCCCGGCCGCGCTGCCAACCTTGTTGGACTTCAACGCCCTCGTCTCTGTCGACGTCTTCTCGGTGTTTGACGCTAACAAGAAGCGTCACTCCCTCATGTCCGTCATTGACCACGCGACGACCTTCCATATTGTCCGAAGACTGGAGGGTCACAGCACCGAGGCCTACGAGCAGGCCTTCATCCAGGCCTGGGGCAACTCTTTTGGAGCGCCAGTGACTTTGTCCGCTGATTTAGAGACGGGTCTTCAAGCCGGTCTTACCCGGTACGCCGAATTTCATGGTGTGAGAATGAGGCGGTCAGCCGGCCAAGCACACTGGCAACAAGGTCTGGTAGAGCGCCATCAGATGTGGTACGAGGACATCATCAAGCGGGTCATCGACGAACAGACGGTGACCGAAGACGAGATCGATCTCGCAGTGGCCTGTGTGAACCAGGCCAAGAATCAATTGCGCCGGAGGCACGGGTACTCGCCATCACAAGCAGTTTTCGGAAAGGATCCGGCCACTCCGGAAGAACTTCTTGCCGGAGGCGACGAGGAACGATTCCTCGAGATCATGACCGCAGACCGGAAACGCCAAAAGGAAGTCAGCATCAGGAGTGCCGCTCGAGTTGCCTTCTTCCGCTCCCAGACCGACACCAGGCTGAGGAGAGCTTTGATCCAGAGGGCCCGTATCAAGCACACCTCCTACCACATTGGCGAGATGGTCTGCTTCTACCGCATCGAGAAGGTCGCCACCAAGCGCGGGAGTTGGAGAGGGCCCGGAGTGTTGGTCGGAACGGAAGGGCCCAGCAACTGGTGGGTCTCATTCGGTGGCCGCTGCCATCTTGTTGCTGAAGAACATCTCAGGCCCTCCACTGCAGAGGAGTTGAACGAACTACTATCGACACGAGTGGCCAAGGAAGACTTGGACCGATTGCTCCGGAACGACCCCGACGATCCGGAGGTCTTCGAGCCGGAGGACATGGAAATGGATCCGGATTTGGCGGAGTACTCCCCCTCCGAACCGGACGAGAACTTCGCCTACGATTTCCCCTCCGGCGATGTCGAGATGCCTGAAGTCTCCGAGAGTGCGGTCCCCGAAGTACCAGGCCCAAGCGAACCTACTGGACAGGACCCGCCAGAACCGTCCGGGTATGGTCCCATCCTACGACGAGTCCGAGGGAAAAAGAAGGCGGAGAAGGAGCCCTACTCCACCCTCATGTTGCGCAAGGCACACACAGAGCGGTCGAGAGAGAAACAGTTCGAGAAGGAACTGCCTTGGCGGATGATACCGCCATCGGAACACCATGGGTTCAAGCTCGCGGAGGACAAGCAGATCAAGGAGCACCTGGACAACAAGGCCCTCACTCCTCTTTCCCTTCAAGAGTCCAAGGACATCGAGGCCACCATCCCGGCGGCGAGGATTCTGGGAAGTCGCTGGGCCTACCGCGATAAGAACTACAGCAAGCGCCGCTTGGACCCCAATGTTCCTTGGCGACCGAAGAGTCGCCTGGTGGTGTTCGGGCACCAGGACCCCGACATAGGCAAGGTCCTCACCGATGCCCCGACGATCAACCGGATCTCCACCTTGATCCTTCTCCAGTTTGTTGCCTCGAGACAAGACGGCGATGATCCTTGGCAAGCGAGTGCCGGAGATGTGACTGCTGCTTTCTTGAACGGGAAGCCAATATCCCGTACACTCTACATGCGACAACCGCGAACTGGAGTTAAAGGAATGGAACCTGGAGCTTTGTTTCGGATTGACAAGGGGATCTTCGGTCTTGTGGATTCGCCGAGGTCGTGGTGGCTTGAGCTCAAGAATATCCTCCTGGAACTCAAGGTGTGCCACGAAGGCATTGAGTATGTGTTCAAGCAGCACGTGCTCGATCCATGCGTCTTCATGTTGGTTCCATCTCAGGACCCAGGGTCTCCACCGAAGGCCTACCTCGGTGTTCATGTTGATGATCTGCTACTGGTTGGTGGCCGGAAGCTTTCACGGGCCATTGAGGATGCTCTGAATGCTGTCCTCCCCATTGACGAATGGGAAAGGAATGACTTCGAGTACATCGGTTCCCACGTTAAGGTCAGCGAGGATGGTGTCCACATCACACAATCGGCCTATGCAGCAAGCCGCTTGTTTCAGATCGAGACGGAAAAAGGCCAACAGGACACTGACCCCGCAACTACTGAGCAGATGATCGACAACAGGAGCTTGGTCGGCGCCTTGAGTTGGCTGGCCTCTCAAACGCGGCCAGATTTGCAGTGCTCAGTTTCCTTTGCACAACAACTCCAGAAAGCACCAACGGTCGGAGACGTCAAGTTCAGCAATGCCACTGCCAAACGTGCCATGGAATTCCATGAGCACGGCCTGTGGCTTAAGGCAGTGGACCTGGATTCTCTCGAGATCTTCACCTACCACGACGCAGGTTGGGCCAATGCTCTTCCCCGAGAGAACGAGGACGACCCGGAGTTTGTCCTTACGGCTGAGGACCACGAGCTGGGCACCATGAAGGACTCCCCTTTCGACCACAAGGAAAGGAAAGCCAAGAAAGCGAGTTCCAAGATTGCAAGTCAATTTGGCCTGCTCACTGTGATCGGAGATGCTAGGTGCTACAGTCCAGAAGGAGGACCGGTGAGCATTCTGGATTGGAAGTCCTCTGCAATCCAGCGGGTGTGCCGCTCGACTTTCACTGCCGAGACGATGGCCTGTACTGAGGGAGTTGAGACGGGGCAATATCTTCGCTCGTATATCTTCTCTCTTCTGCGTGGTAGATTGTACAGTGTCGAAGAGTTGTCCGGTCAGTGTGTCCGTTTTTATTCCGACTGCAAGTCGTTATATGATCACCTCCACAAGGAGGGAGCGCCGAGGACTCCCTCGGACAAACGGCTCGCTATAGACCTGGCTGCACTACGGCAGTCACTGAACTTTGAAAGGAGGGACACGCGTTTCCCGCTCCACTGGCTACCCACGTATCGCCAACTCGCGGATGTGTTGACTAAACCCCTTAATCCCGAGACCTGGTGGAAAGCCGTGGAAGGAAACCTCTCCATGCCTCTTCATAGCCTTGTACATTAGATGAGGAGGAGAGTTGGAGCAGTGTCAATCCCAGATTGCACAGGTGACGCCGCTCGCGCAGGCACACGAGTCTGGCTCGATGAAAAGAGCCGAGGTCCGGAAGGGAGGGTTTGGTTTGTGTTTCGGTCGGGGTTTTCGTCTTTGGTTCAACATTTAGGGTTTGGGGCTTTAGGGTTTAGGGTTAGGCGTCTAGGGGTTTTGGGTTTTGGGCCAATTGGAGGGTGGTCCAGAGTCCAAAGATCCCATGCTTGCATCAAGCAGGGGTCGATTACGTTCTGAACTTCTATATCTGTTCGAGGGTTTCATTGAATTAGGGACCATACTCAGAGATCGGTAAACTAAGCTTTTGGTTTGAGTTATTTCAACAAAGCCGGCAAAATCCTGCATCATCTATCAACGGACGGTCTCTATTCTGCTGTCATCCGATGGTCCTACCGTACGCATGATTGCAAACAGGCCTTAACCCCTCCCCGGTCACCGTTTAGTCGATAGTAAATGGGACAATGAGGGGGCGTTGTTGGGAGTCTAAGTCAGGCATCACCATTTGGATGCTGCTGGGTACAGCGCTTCTGCTGATGTTTCTGTCCCTCGGAGCGACAGCCTTTGGTTAGCGCGGCCTTTGGTGTTTAGGGCTCAGGAGGTGGCACTCTAGGGATTCAATGCTGCCCCCAATACGGACCCGATCCTTCAACAGTTTCGCATGCTTCACATGCGCTACAGTATGATGATTTCAATTCGTAAGCCTGGTCTTCCGCATACCCTAAGATATGACTGTAAACCCTATTGCTGCAGCTTCAGGATTGCTTCAACGTTTTTTGGACATTACAAGCCCTGGAAGCAATCCAATGACCTGAACCATTTCTTTATGATGCTGAAGCTGGGCTGTCACATTTCAGTCTTGTCTTTCTCATTTCGTAGTATATTATACCGGAGGGAGTATCAGTCGGGACTATGTTTCAGTTTAGGACTATGTTTCAGTTTATGCTCCAGTTACTATTGGTATCTTGGTCAACGCGGCTTCCAGGAAGAACATCGGCATGTGTGGGCACTGCCTGGCCACCATCGGCTTCGAACTGCCGCAGACTGGGGCCGTACCCGCTTCACATAGGTCTTTTCACGAAATGCTGGAAGCATACTGGGCCACTCTCCGTCCCTATTCATGGATCCTTCAGTCGTCCGGGATGGTACTCTTTACTGCGCCGTTGCTCGATGTAGATTTTGGTTTGTATACGGTTGAGGGTTTTATGTTTTGGAGATCATGTACAACTTCCCGTATTGGGTTTAATCAAGAACACGAATTGTCAAGCCTAAACCCGAAACCCTAAACAAGATGGCTGAAGAGGGCTGTCTTTGCCTTCCCTATGGTGATGTTCGGTAAGCACCCTGCGAGCTGGAAAAGAGGCGCTTTAAAAAACAACTAAACCCTAGGGTTCTTCGGGCTGATGAAATGGATGCCTAGGTTTCTGTTCTCATGTCTCCACTACGCGATGGACATCAATCAGCTGGTTCGTGTCTCAGTTGCTGACGGACGTCAGGAACGAACGATACCATAAACACTCACACATGCACTGCACAAGAGTTTCGTTATTACATGACCCTGAACCCTAAACCCTAAGCCCCATTGATTTCGCGGGCCCCCTATGATATAGAACCACAATACCTTTTAAAGGGGACCCTATTAACCACAATACCCTTAAAGGGGCCCTAGCATATAGAACCATAATACCTTTTAAAGTGGACCCTACTGTATAAAACCATTAAACTTTTAACGGGACCCTGTCCTGTCATATAGAAGCATAATACCCTTTGTGGGTACACCCTAAACCCTGAAACCCTAAACTTTACTAGGGCCTCAATCTGTGGTAAGCCCTAAGCCCTACCAGGGCCCTCTATGTGTTGTAAACCCCTCGTCTTGAGAACGCCCACAGCCGAAGTTGTAACTCACCTTCCAGGGCTTTGGCCTGCCTGGAGGTCTGGGGTCTGGAGATTGTGAACTGGGTTTAGGATTTTTGAGTTCAGGGTTTAGGAGTTTAGGGTTTTTGAGGTTTTGGGTTTAAGGTCAGGAGTTTAGGGTTCTTGCGATTTTGGGGTTTGGGGTTTAGGGTAGATGTTCTTGGGTTTTTTGGGTTTGGGGTTTAGGGTAGATGGTAGGATTGGGCACTTCACAAGGTTGGGATGATCATGGAAGCTGGTCTTGGCCGTTGTACAGCACGGCTTTGTGCCGTCCTCGTAGTGATGCTCCTGCTGGTATCTTCGCTCCTCTACATGAGCGGTGCAGCGATCCTTGTGGAGATGGGTGCACTGGGTTTCTTGACCTTTCTGCTGGTTTCCACCTACTTTGGTCACCTGAAGCCCTATCTGCAGTCAGGACTGGGCTATTCAAACCAGCACGTCCCAGCGAGTTGCAGAATTCTGATGTGCTCAAAGTGTGTTCCTGGTAGCAAGGAGAGAAGATACACTACCTGCACATCCAGAAGAATCTGTCTTTGGCTGGAGGCTGCGTCATGGCACTTGGCTTCGCCATCTCTGAGGGATGTCGCTCCTGATGGCAGCGGCGACGGGACTTCGTGCTTGGAGCTTTGGGGTGTCAGGGCCTAGGATTTATGGGAGTTTCCGAAAACAGGGGACCCTAAGATGGTACCCTAAATAGTAGGATCCTTATCATAAGGTCCCCAAAATAAGGTACCCCTAATTTCCGGAAACTCTTATATGGGTGAGGACAGTAGGGTTTTGGAGCTGTGCAGTCGAGATGTTTCGCAGAGCAGCAGCTAGCCGCTAGCCATGAGTCTCGCAAGGCACGTTTTCTTGCAGCCTGTGCCAAGCCGTCTCAGCGCATTCTGGCGGGATGTGCAGTACTATAGGGCCGAAGGCCACCAATATTATCAAATGTTGTATAATGGGCACCGAAACTCTCTTCTAATTAATGAATGAGGTCCCTGTATTATGCAACCGTTATAGACCCCTTGAAGGATCACTTAAAGGGAACCTCATTCTAATTGTGAAGGCCCCCTACAGTACTTCCGCTTGTTTGCGCCCGTTTTAGTTTTGGGTCCCCTCGACCTTACCGGGGGCATGTGCTGCCCGAAGGTGCAGTTGGAGCCATGTTTCCGAAGGCAGCTTGACATAGGGGCCTTTATGATTACCAGTACTATTTTGGGGTTCCTTATCATAATTATAGCATACTATACCCCAAAACCCTATTCTAATTCTTTCGGCCCGTACACTATATACCCTATAGGAACCCTTGTAGAACCCTGTAAGGGCCCTTTTTAAGAACCCTATTCTAATTATTAAGGCGCCTACGTTAGGGGCCCTAGAGACGAGTCTTCGTTATCCAGAGGCCCCAAAGTAGTTCCTTTTTGGGCTTACCTAATAAGATTCTATATATGAATCCCAAAAAGGAACTACTTTGGGGCCTTTGGGTATCTTGATCTTTCAACCGCGACAGCTGCGCACAGCGTTAACCCCGTTTCAATCATTCAGGCCCCTATGTTAGACATGTCATAGGGTCTTTCTACTTCCAGGGAAAGGCCCATTTAAGGAAGCATAGCCCCCTAAACCCCCCCCCTACCCCCCCTAAAGGCCCCTGTTTAGGGCTGCAAGGCCAGAGCAGGGAAGCCCCTGCGAGCCGCCAAGACGACCGAAGAAATAAGCATGGCGTGCTTGGAGGTTCATGGGTAGCTATAATTGGGGTCATAATGGACCTCCGAATAATTAGGGTTTAGGACCGTTCAGGGTTGAGGGCTTACGGTTTAGGGTAGGGAGTGGGTTTAAGGTTTAAGGGTCAAGGTAGGGTTTAGCGGCGGCTGTGTTGAGCACCACAAGACTACGTTTCGAGTGTTGGAAGGTTCAAGGGCGATTGGTCAAAGGTCGCGTTGTAACTCCGAGCATAGCACTTACAGCCCTACTATCAGCTGCCTTGTCTATGAACCTTCGTATTAGGATATGTATGTATATATCTATATATCTGTGTATGTATGTATATATATATATATATCCCTGTATGTACATATATAATTACACACACACACAGATGTATATATATATATATATATATATATATAGAGATTGCCAAAATGCCATGCCGCTGCACCAAGCCCAACCTCGAGTCAGCTTTGCTTGGTTTTACGGCTCGCAGAAGGGTCATATTTGTTCGCAGCTGTTCACGGATGATTAGGATTTGGGTTTTAGGTTCTTCGCGGATGATAGATCCAGCAGTTACTATGTTTGTTGGATGTTGGGGCTTACGTGAGGGTTGACTGAGTCCACCTCAGTGTTTTCAAGTGAGTCGGAGCCATGGGAAATACCGGCTGCTGCGCAAGCAGCGAGGGTAGGCCCATTTATGAGGCTTTGTCAGCCGGGCCCCAAGGTGGCCGAAAGAAAGCTTTGCTGGTTGGCATCAACTATCGCAACACGGGCTCGGAGCTGCGTGGGTGTATCAACGACGTGAACAACATGCAGGAGTCATCCGTGCATAAACCGAAGGGCCTTGGCAGCCTTAGCATCCCTCAAACCCTCGGCTGTCTGTTACGTGAGTCAAGCCCTCAACCGACAGAGCCTGCTTTGCAGTGGACTTTCGAATTTGGCAGCTTCACGCCATCCAATGGTTTTCACAATTCACGCACTCTTGCTTACCAGGTCCCCATGAAAGCATAGAGCCGAATCCCGTGCAGTTGATGCCTGAGCACTAATGCCTGAAACCTCCCAAGCCCCTAGGCGCAAAGCTCGAAGGCCCCCCCCCTGCTTCGCCAGAATCCGCACTAACCCTAAACCGCCTAAACCGTAAACCTTAAGCCCTAAAATCCACAAAAAGACAAGCATAGATGACGTGAAGGAGATGCTCGTGAAGCAGTATGGTTTCAAGCTCGAGGACATACGGATGATCAACGAGGACCTTGAATTTATTAAGTTTTGGGGGTTAGAGTTGTGGGGATTAGGGGGGGTTGTGGGATTCAGGGTTTAGGTGTTTTGGAGTTTAGGGCTTTATCCTGCGGTTCGTGGCTGTCAGGGAGTAGGGTTTCTTTGGAGCCGAATTTATTGGAGTTTGGGATATGGGATTACTGGCTGCTGAAAGCCGAGCCCGATCAGCTGCTTGTCGATGACAGGAGCACGGTGGTCAGAGTAGGAGCGATGGAAGTCCTCAGTTTTCTTCCTGCACAATCCTTTCGGATGTATCGCACGCACTTGTTGCTTACCTGTGGTTAGTAGGGAATGGAGGAATGGGGTACAATTATAACTACTATTACTACCATTCTTCCATTCCCTACTAACCAAAGGTAAGGTTGGGGGGGGGGGGTTGAGAAATCGTGCGTGTCTAATGGGAGGGCGTTAAGACATTGTGCGTGTCTGATAGGGCTCCGACACTTAAAGAATCTTAAAGATGCAATCCCACCGGCACCACTGCTGTTAGAAGGGCACAGAAACATTAATTAACCCAACTCTAAGTCTTGCATCTTATACCCTAAACCTCAGCACGATGGCGGCACACCAATCACAAACGTTCATGGGTAGTTATGGTAGGAATATCAGTGAGTAACACGATGTGGAGGTGTCCTGTGTGTTTCCTTCAACCTGGCCAGTGGGAGGTAAGCACCTGAACCGTTCTCACCCCTGCCTGAAGCCAAACCAGCCTCATCAGTTCACCGAATACTAGGCACTCGTTAAGGTTAGGGCTTCAGGGCTTCAGTATACCCTGAACCCTAAACCCTAAAATCCTAAAGCCGTAATCTGAGCTGCCTCGGAACGCCTAGAAGACCCCCTGAGTCCCCTAAAACCCTGAGCCCCTGAACTCTAAAGCCCTAAACCCCAAGACCTGAACCCCTGAACCCTAAACCCCTACAAAGCCTAAACCCTAAAACCTGAACCCCTAAAGCTCTAAAGCCCCGGGAGCAAGGACCAGGAGAAGAGCAGCTGGCCCTTCAAAAAGGTTATCTTTGAGGGGATGGACTGGCTTTACCAGGACTGCATGAGTTTAGGGTTTAGGGTTTAGGGTTTCATGAAGGGTTTAGGGTTGGATTTTGCGGGGTTTGGGATTTTCGGATGAGTGCGGTTTTGGGTTTGGGGTTGTTGGAGTTTTGGGTTTTGGACCCAACTTGTTGGGGTTCCATCCATATTTCAAACATAGTGGTTAGAAGCTGCCCCCACCCTGTAATAGTGGTATAATAGGAATATAATAGGGCCCTAATATAATTATTATTATTATTATATATATATATATATAATCCTTATGGTCACTATTACAGGGTGGGGGCAGCTTCTAACATAGTGGTTCATCATCCAGCTTCCCAGGCTCGAACTTAACCTGGCATCACGGCAGTTACGGCGAATCCCAGAAAGTTGGAACACGCATTGGTTTAGGAGGATTCGTGTTGGGATCCCTTGTACTTTGCCTTTAGGGCTGTATATGCATATATATATATATATATATATATATATATATATAGTCGGGAGATCACGGTGCTCCGGAAAGACCGAAATGTAGGACTTGTGACTAGCAGCAAGAGAGCTCTACACTCGCAACCCCCGACACCTCCAAGGACAGACTTCACTATACCCTTCCTTTCTTTCAACTACCAAGAGACGTCAAGTGTAGTACCAGGGTTCATGATCATTGGTTGCATGCTATGCATTCATGGTCGTGTTGTTGCGGTTGAAATCTGAGTGTTGAGCTCCCACAAGGATGCGAGAAGCGGAGATACGCTGGTTTTCCATTACAGTGGCCATGGCTCACAATATTCAGCAGATGAGAAAGCTATGCCGGCAGATTGCATCTGTCCGCTTGACCTCATCATTGACAGGAAGTGGCCAGAGTCCGTCATTTTGGACACCGAAATCCATGAGAAGCTCTACGATCCTTTGCCTCCCGGTTGCAAGGCCATTTGTGTCTTCGACTGCTGCCACTCTGCCACGGTGGCAAACCTGTGTGAAACGATGGTGGTGAAGGAGGGCCCCATCACCGCAAGCAAGAAGGAGAAGTTGATCAAAGAGCTCACTCGACAGAAGGACAACGTCGCGGCGGAGGTGAGATTTTACCGCGAGGTCAACTCCGGACAGCTTGACATCAAGAAAAAGAGTCGAGACGAGATGATTCAGCTCCTTGAGAAGCACGCCTTTCCCAAGAGAGGCCCTTACGGACCCTACTCTGATGAGTCCACGTTGAATTACAACTACCTCCTGAGCATCTCCATCTCGGCTTTCTTTGAGGACGCCAGTTCATGATGTGTTGAATAATTAGTAACACTAACAACCCTCATTCTAGGGTTGCTTCATATGAATGATCTATATTATGTGGGGTTTAGTCGCAAATCATGCCTCGCCAGGACAGCAAGTATGGGGTAATGCAAGTACCCCTTGTCAAACATACCCGTAACCCTATCCCAACCGACCATAACCTACAGCTACGCGCTGTGACGGCCCGGAAATGGCAGGATTCGGTGAAAGCTGCAGAGGCTCGTCTTGCAGCGAAAGAGAAGGCAACGGCAGCAACATCCTGGAGTCGAGTCCTAAACCCTACACCTTAACCTATAGTCTCTTTATGGATTTTTGTGTTTTTTGTTCATATAAAACCTAAGGCATTATGTTCATTATGGTGCTAAGGGGGGGTATACTAAAACTCTGAGCCCCAAACCTCCAAGAGACCCAAGGCTTGCTCCTATATTGAGGCCCCTAAATACTCCAAGCCCTCAACTGTTCAACTCAAGAAAGCATACTTAGAGGGTCATGGGACTTAGTAAGTAGGTTATAACTGGGGTTATAAGTCCCCTAAGTGGGGTTATCCTAATTATAAGCTACTTATAACCTTACTTACTAAGTCCCATGAGCCTTCAAGTAACTAGAGATCCCTTTTCGTGACCTTTACAGGAACCCTTCAAACCAAGGAATCCAAAAAATGGTACTCGAGTTATACAAACTTCTAGGGGATCCTATGATCGAGCCCTTTAATGGGCCTTTAAATAGGACCCTTTAAAGAAGATCCTGTTATAGAGCCCTTTAAGGGACCCTTAGCACTAAACCCTAAACCCCCCTAAACCCTAAACTCTAAGCGTAAGGGATTTTTCAACGGGGCCCCTGTGGAGGCGATCGCACACGTACGGTCCATGAAGCCGGGGGAAGGCGCCGAGATCTACATCGGAAACCTGGAGCCTAGGATGCAGAGGCTAGGGGTTTAGGGGGTTGAAGGTAAGGGTTCTAGAAGGGTTCCTTTGAAGGGATCTATGAGGGTTCTGTAAAGGGTTTAGGGGGTTTAGGGGTTTAGGGGCTTAGGGTTTTAGTCTATATCGGAAACCCGGAGCCTTTGTCCTAGTTGGGTAACATTTTACATACTTATGGGTACTTAGGCCCCATAAGGAATAAAAATGTAGATTTCAATCCTATCCCAACTAGGAGCCTAGGATGCAGAGACTTGGGGTGGGCCTAGGGTTTCAGGGCTTTGGGGCTTAGGGTTTAGGCTTGAGGGAGGGTTCGCGTTTTTTTGGGGTTTGGTGTGGACAGTTCATGGTTATAGTTGCATTACTACTACAACGGAGGTTCCCTCAAGAACAGGTTCCTAAACAACGGCATTAGAGCTTTGTTTTTCTTCTGTCACAGGGTTTCGAGTTCAGGGCTTTAGATTCTTGTTTTTTAGGTTCAGGGTTTGGGATCAGCTTGTTTTGCATCGTTTAGGGGTGTCGGACATTCGGGGTTCCTCATCACCTTGTAGTATCCTTAAGGGAGGGGGGTCCAAGGGGGGTAGATAGCCTAGTGATCCCCAATTCTCCCTAGTACTCCCTAAGGTTCCCTTACAGTCCCCTAAGGATTCCTTATACCCTCCCCCCTTGAACCACCCTCCCTTAAGGGTCCTATAATCACCTGTGCCTAGGAGCAGGACCAGCAGACTGCATATGGGAAGCGCGAGGCTGCAAAGGACATCCGCTTGCGGCTCCTTGGTCCCTACAGTGGTACGGTTTAGGGTTTTAGGGTTTTAGGGTTGAGGGTTTAGGGGTTTGGGGGTTTAGGGGTTTAGGGGTTTAGGGTTTAGGGTATAGTGAACCCCAGAAAGTTGGAACATGGATTTAGGATGATTCAAGGTGGGTTTCCTTATACGTTGCTTTAAGGGCATGAGGCTACTGATGTTCCAACTTTCTGGCTTCTACTGTACTCCCTGGTGCTTGGGGAATGGATATTGGGAATATTATTGGGGACTATATAGGGACTACTATAGGGATCCATTCCCCCATTCCCTACCAAGCACCAGGAAGTTTAAGGATCTGCGATTTAGAGAGTACCCGTTTAGCAATTTTGTACGTTAGGTTTTCCGGAATACACGGTTATACGAAGCTCTGAAACGTGCAACCATTCTTACAAAAAGCCAACTTATAAGACAACCAGTAACAACACTACAAATATTGAGAAGACAAGTACTGCTGCTAGTAATCATGGCTATAATAATTTGTTACAACTAAGTTAACAGTTAGAAGATTCATGATTGCACTGATGCATGATAACTAATAACAGAAACGGTACTCGTAGTAACAATGCTAACAATCGTGATAGTAATGGCAAAAACAAGAGTAGTAGTTCATGTAAGAGTAAATTCCGCAGCGATGGAGCGGCAATGGGAATGGGAATATGGGAATGGGAATAATAGTGATGATAACAAGACTAATAATGCTAGAAGCAGTGATACAAACAAGCGTTCAAACATGAATAGGAATACGTAATAGTACCCTAAACCCTATACCGCAAACTCTGAACCCCAATCCCTAAACCCAACCCCCTAACCCCTAAACTCTAAACCCTTGCACTTATAAAAAAAAAACCTAAACCCTAAACCCCAATGGCGAGCCCCAGGTTCATCCCTCAGCCCGGCAGGGATTCCGAGGGTGCTCAGCCCAAGTTGCTGACCGCAGGTCGGGGCCCAGGCCCCTCAAAGGGTTCTAAGGGCTACAGGGTTCAGGGTTTAGGGTTCAGGGTTTAGGGTTTAGGGTTTAGGGTTTAGGGGTTTAGGGTTTAGGGTTTAGGGGTTTAGGGTTTAGGGTTTAGGGTTTAGGGGCTGCAGGGACGAGTGTTGCGTGGAAAGGTTTCCGATTAAATCCTGAAGCCCTACCCCCGGCCGACGTCTCCCTGGACCTCGATTACATAAATCCCTGAAGCCCTACCCCGGCCCACTCCCCCGGAACCCTAAACCCACAGGTTATCGCAACGTCCTTGGGCAAGCAAAGTACCTGGGCTTTGGAGTACCATACTTTAACACTTTCTTCTTAAAGGAACCATTATGAAATAAAAGTTTATCCTTTTTTCCCTGGTTACTTAAAAGCCCCATACTATATTGGGGGTCCCTTACTATGAATATAGTCTATAGTAAAATTTACTTTAAAAGCCCAGGTACAAAGACCATCAGCTTTGGGTCTTCTCGGGCTGCCAGGATGAAGAGACCAGCGACCGGGCCATAGAGCTGAGAGTTGTGGGTTCGTTCAGTTTAGGCTTTAGGGGTTAGGGTTTTAAGGTAGAGGGTTTAGGATTTGAGGCTTTAGGGGGTTAGGGTTTTTAAGGAATAGAGAACCCTAAACCCTAAAACCATTTCACATGGAGATGTGTGTTTTGTTTGGAGTGTTCGAACTTCCGGGCTGGGATTTTGGACCGGAAATCTTGCTCTTGAGTGTTGTTGAAACTGAGTCCTTGAGAAGGATTGTGGTTCTTGTATCAGGTTTGCGAAAGGGGGTATACCTATATTATAATGGGCCCCAAAACCCTGTTCTAGTTGTTAAGGCCCCTATATTATGATGTTTTTTGATGCAGATGGGGCTCAAGAACAGCACAGGTGAAGATGCACATGTTGACGGCACCTTCCAGGGGGCCTTCACATGGGCTCTGATCAAAGCATTGAAGTCGGATGGGTTTCGGGAGAGCTACAGCAAACTCTTGATCCAAATCAAGACGTACCTTGAGGGCGGAGGATTCAAGCAAGTGCCTGCCTTGTCCACCGCACACAAGATGTATTTGGACTGCGGCTTCTTAGGGGAGGAGGTTTGATCCAGCCGCCTCAGCCATAGGACGACATCTGGCAGAAGCCGCGGCGTGTCTTGAAAGAAGTGTCCCCAAAGGGGGCGCCGCGTTTCTCCGCATGGTCTTTCCTTGTGCTGCGAAAAATGATCGGATCGAGAGAGCATGGGTGTTCTAGTGTGCCTCTGTGATAGTTTCCCGAAGCGTAGGGACCTCGTTTGTAGGCCGTAGATAAATCGATTCGTACTTTCAGGGACCCCTAACAGCCCTAGCATGAACCTCTTCTTGTTGGAAAGCCCATCTCAAACAAGACATCTTAGGAGTATAAATGTTCATGCGCTGCATCTCGATCTGACGATTTACATACAGTCTCCATTGCAGTTCCTTTTTCGCCTGACCGAACAGGATCCTTTTTTTGCAAACCAAGAAAAGAAACTTCAATGGAGAGTGTAGGTATCGAGTGGAACTAGTGGTGGGGAAAGTTCCTCGGTCGCCTTTACCCTAAGGCCCCATAGTAGTTCTTTTTTGTGGTTCACATTTTGCATCCTATAAGGTAATCCCGAAAAGGAACTACTTTGGGGCCTGCGGGGAAAGCCTCTCAATCACGTGCCTGTGCAGGGAGGCTCGTAGTTGCACAAAGCACGGTTTAGGGTTTTGGGGTTCAGGGTTTAGGATTCAGGGTTTATGGTTTAGTGCCTAGGGGTCTAGGGTTTAGGGTCAGCACGGTTTAGGGTTTCAAGGTGAAGGGTTTAGGATTCAGGGTTTATGATTTAGGGGTCGAGGCTTTTAGGGTTGGATCCACTGTAAGATCTTGCTATTGGCTTCGCAACCGTTTTTCATGGCTCACTGAGTAGAATCAAGAGCATTCTTCCGGAAAGCTGGCTGTGATGCCCATGGTCCGCAAATATCGCCGCAGTTCGTTTTCGGCAGCAGCACACAAGCCTTCAGCCTCATCATAAATATATCTTCGGCCTTCTGCGAAGCCTACGCGAACCCAAACCCCCCAAATGACAGGGAATTCGGGTCATTACCATTGAAACTGCTATGACTACAATTGTTCTTGTTGGTTTCTCCTCTCAGTTTTGGAAGGAAGGGGTTGCAAAAATGCGCTTTGATGGGCTGAGCGGACCAGTGCCCCACCTGCGGCAGACCATGCGCCTAGACCTTATGAAAGGTTTTGGGGTTTTGAGGGTTTAGGGGTTGAAACACTAATGTAAACCCTACACCGTGGCCCTACACCCTTGGTTTTGCTTGAAGTTCGTGATTTTTGGGTGGGCGGTTCGGGGACTGCTTTCCGGCGAGGGATTGGGGGTGAATTGTAAGTAGCCTTTGGCACGTCAGGGTCGTTGCCGTACCATTGCCTGATCCCTTTACTTAGGGGTACGTAGAAATATTTTTTAATTTTTGGTTATTACCATCCCTAAGAAGCAGCTAAAATTATATTTTTGCTAGGGTTCTAAGTTCAGTATAGTTTACACTGCAGTCCTTCTTGGCCTGCGAACTTGGATAAGTACGTGGAGGTTGATGCAAAGTAGGGTAAGGACAGTTAAGAGCCATATCAAGGGTTTATGCTCTCCCGTATCACTACCCATGGCCCATGAACCTCAAAGTAAGGCTGCTGAAGCGAGCCTGGGCCCTCGCGGCCTTTCTCGCGCTTGCTACGTGGCACACAGCTTTCACTGGCACCAGCTCGCACCCTCCTGTGGCAAGGCAGCAGGAGCTCTCAGTCGCTGGGCTCTCGTTAAGGAACTTACTTTAAGTGACCATAGTTTCGGGATCTCTTTAGGGTTCTTTTTTGGGTTTAAGGTTCATATCGGGATCTATAGTAAATGATGTATGGTCTCTTCATTTATGATAGCTTAGATTACATCCCTTAACAAGATCCCAGGTTCCCAGACATGGCTTCGCCTGGCACGCGCGAGATCCCAAGGGCGTGAAACACATCGAGACGCGCAATCAAGCGCGAGTGGCCTCGTACCTCAGGTCATAGGCTCAGGTATAGGGACCCGTAAGCGGGGTAGGGGGGAGCGGGGTAATTACGGGACTAATTATACTTCCTCAAATTAGGCCTTATTACGTCCTTGTTATAGGTATTAAGGCCCCGTATGATCAGGAGGACCGTGGAGGAGATCTTCAACGCCTGCGAAGTGTCTCTTGAGAGAATGGGTGACGAGGACATGCAATATCGTCTTCAAGTCCATGATGTCATCATGAGCCGGGGTTGTCGTGCGGCCTACATCCACGTCGCAGCGTCGGGGGACAAACTCGAGCAGCGACAGGCCTTCGTGTGGTTGTCGCGACATAAGGGCAAGCTGAAGACTGCTCTTGCCAAGAGATGGAAAAGGCGCAAGGCCATTCCACAGATCTACTTCTTGGAGTCAAAGTTCGATGACTGGGATCAACAGTTCCGACGGGCTCGCAAGTACCCGGAACTCAACGAACCAGATCC
>CAJNDT010005926.1:0-87500 GCA_905221615.1 Symbiodinium sp. CCMP2592
ATAACATCGACACCGCCATTGAAGAACAGTGTTATCCGGTCCTTCAGTTTTATTCTGATCGTAATTTCAGAACATTTTTCTATCGATTTTTATAGTAAAATATTCTTCAATTTCGAATCTTGCTCGAAAATTATATATTCCAAAAACAGAAAACTCTTTGGCTTTCAAAATGAAAAATTTCGGGCGGCTCTATCAGAACGAAAGTCCTCAAATTTAGAGTCCGTCTCTGAAGCCCAATACGGATTTCCCAAGATTTGTTGCCGTTTGGGTGAGTGTATTAACTAATCATTAGCTTCTTCAAAAGGAGTGGTCATCAGTCGTCCCGAGGTGCTTAGATCTGTATTTTACTTTTCATTATGAGCCATTCTATCGGCTGCCGGGATCTATCGGGATCTGATTTGTGCAATCCATGTATGCTGGTCGGTACTGGCCAGCTGGGACCATAAAGGCTACTGGGCAAACACACGTTACTCGGTCAGCTTCGAGTCAATGGCTAAACTGGCTCCCCTATTGTTCTTGGAGTTCCATCTTCGGTCAGCCTGTGATCGCTTGCCATTCTCACCCACCCCTCCCAAACGTCAATGTTGCTACATGTCTTCGCTAACGCATCGGCAACCAAAGCAAAATCACGCTTCAAAACAACATGTCCCGAGTTGAATTTCAGGCCCAATCCCAAAAGCATGAACCCCAAAACATACCACACTCCAAATCTGCCGGCCTTGTCTCTGGACCCGAAGCCATGAATCCTAAATCCGAGCGTACTTGATTTCTTGCCAGACTGGCGGAACTCCCCTCAAATCAAGACTACCAAAAAACATATTGCAACCTCAAGTACATCCCCTTTCATGAGCAGTTTTTGCCGCTGCGCCGTAATCTGCACGCTGACAATGGGGTGATGGGATTGGGGGACCACGCCCCCAGAGGTGTTCTTGTCTGTTCTTCCTAGACTTTGAAGTTAAAGGCCGAGGAAGAAGGCCAGAAACTATCAACAGTGGGTCAGAATTGTTCGTTCTTTTTTAGGGCTTACGGGCTTTAGGGCGCTAAAGCCCTAGGCCCAGGGCGGCCCTTGTGTGACCTCTGGTGGGAGAAGTCCCCGAATCCCACGGTGTTTGGGCTCAATGGCCAGTTTTCCGGCGAGCCTGGGCAGGAAGACCATACCCAACCCACAAGCAACTCAAAAAACAGCAAAAGCCCAAGAAATCCCTCAAGCCCCGGATCCTACACCACCTGCTTGTCAACGAAGCACCTACTTGTCGGGTATCATGGGGATCTAAAGATTAACCTTCTTGGTTATATAGGGATTATATAGGGGCTATCTAAGTTACCTACTCTGCTACTAGGACCAAGACTGTCGGATGCCAGACTCTGAAGACCTGAAGCTAACAGAAGCTATGCCGGATATGGGCTCGAGCGAACGTGCAGCAACCCTCGTTTCAAGCTGCCTAAACCCTAAACCCTAAACCGTTTAGGTTTTAGGGTTTAGGGTTTAGGGTGCACCATAAACCCTGACAACTGTAGTTGCAGATTCAACAGCTAGCACTTCGGCATCAAGCCGACAGTCTAAACCCATCCATGCGAAACTCCACAGCCCTGTGGCTCCAATCGGAAAAACACTTGGCAGTTTACGAAAATAGGGGACCCTAATATAGTGCCCTAAATAGTAGGATCCGTATTCTAAGGGCCCCAAAATTGGAACCCACTCCCACTTGGGCAAACCCCGCCAAGACCCGAACTGTACGTGTCAAACTCGAACCTTACACTGCTGAACAAGCCCAAAACGTCGTAGCGTGCCTGGTACTAACATCCAAGAAAGGTGCGCAACCTGGGATGCGGGCCGAGGGTGGGTTTCAGGCTTGCTGTCGTGAGCAGTATATCCATCACGGTAGCTGCTTTCGTTACATCGCTAGACATCTTGCTTCTGCTAGGCTATTGCGAGTCGGATTACCATCGCCGCTGTTGATCCTGACACTCTTACAGGCTTGTATGCTGAGCTTTAGGGGACTTCTGCTTATACCTTGTGTATATTTGACAAAGGACGAGAACAGTAGGTCGGGGCCTTGGACTCCGACGCATCAGACTAGACGCTCTACTGCCAACTCGTCTGTCAGCCATTGGTGTTGCAGGCACACGAGGCTTCGGGCTTGCGGTTTAGGATTTGGGGGGTTGTAGGAGAAGAGGGTCTCTGAACAGTGTAGAAGCCTGGATAATTGTCCATGCTATTCCTCGAGGGCTCTGTTGCATAAACTATACCCCCAATAGAACCATAATAAAGATAGTATATGAACAACAATGAAAAACTAATTCCCAAGGAGACCATGGTAATCCTCCGGAGATGCCCTGCAGTCCGCAGAAGAAGAGGGAGAACATGCTATTCCTGAGAGTTAGGGTTCTGTTGCATAAATATACCAGTACACACCGACTCTCCGATTGCAGCGCCAAGGAGCTTTCCAGCGCCACACTTCGAGGGGGAAGGCTAGGAGGGGTCGCGAGTCGCGAGCCTCCAGGCTGCTTGAGGTTTCACTTACCTTCGGTTAGTAGGGAATGGCAAAATGGTAGTAATAGTAGTTATATTTGTACCCCATTCCTCCATTCCCTACTAACTAACCAAAGGTAAGTTCAATGCCGTCCCAGGAACCAAATTTACCCGTTTAACTGCCGAGTATAACAACAATACTCTCAGACTGCATAAGGGCCGAACATTGCTAGTTAAGGTCGATTCCTGAATGGAGGGGCTCCGTAGCCATCGGAGTTTCCGTAGACTGTTGCGCTTGGAATCTCTGAGAGAGAAGTTTTCTGTTCGGGTTTGTGGTTTGGCAGCGAAACCCTGCACTCTCAATTGCCAGGCAGGAAACCTGGACCATCTATGGTAGGGCACCCAAGCTATCAAGTTTGAGATTTTGCAACACCGTCTGCACTCGACGTATTGAAGCTAGTTTCTGAGAGAGTCCAGTGAGGGTTGGCTCAAGGTTGTAACTCGGTATGCGCTCTTCCCCCCATCGTCCCCAGTGACGGCTTTGGGATTTCCGGTCCGGAAACTGTAGACAGGCCGTCTAGTCAGAGTCGCTTCTGTTGCTGACCGGTTGCATTCAGTTCGCTGAGGGATTCCCTAACTCTTTTCGTTCACACTACGGCGTTCGTCAAAACACGGCAAGTTGACAAGCAGGCATGGTTTGCAGCTGGCACTGCCCTAAACTGGAACGCTTAGCGCAACACCCTGAGCCTGTACCCTAATCCCAACCCCGAAACCCGATACTAAAGCCACTTGAGCCAAAACAGCCTCAAACCCAAAACCCAACAAGCCCTAAAGCCCAACCGCACCTTCTGTCTGACATGTCGGAAGCATGGCTCGGAATACCAAATCCGTGACAGCCGAGAAACTCTCAGTGCTCCTACGTAGTCTTGAGCACTCTTGTAGAGGATAACGCCGCACTCCAAAGTCTTCAAAGTGGGCTAGGATAATCCCAAACCAGCCTAGATCGGGGATTCTGATAGCCGAACCCTCATAAGCATCTTCATTTCGCTTGAATCCAAAACTTCCCCAAGCCCCGTAACTTGCAGCGGGTTGGCTTTCGGGTTATATAGGGTCTTTAAAGGTGGGTGTCGGACGGTCGCCAGCCTGCACGCACGACTATGAACGGAGGAGCTTGTATGCCTCAGACAAGGATCGCTGAGAGATTCGGATCGTCGGGGCTCGGGCCTCCCGAAAGCCCTATCTCCTATCAGGAGTATGCGAGTTTCCGAAAATATGGGGTACCTTTCTTTGGGGGTCCTTAAAGTAAGGATCCTGCTGTTTAGGCTACTATATTCGGGTCCCCTATTTTCGGAAACTCCCATCTAGTACAATGCAGTAAGATGCAGTACCGTATAGTATCATGTAGTGTACTACAGCATAATGCAGCATACTGTTCTATAGTTCAGTAGAATATCATAGACTCCGTGTCTAAACAGGTTTGAATTCAGGGAGAACTCCATGAGGCTGAAAATCGAGCACAGAAGCCACCGTGTCAAACAGAAAGGGAACGCGTGAGGAAAAGGGCTGCGCCCTCTAGCAGATGACCGGAAATAATGGCGTAAAACCAACGTGGGGCAGCGGAAGTAACAAGTTCATGGCTCGTGACGGATGGAGAAGTGTCGTCTGTGGCTCTATGCCCGTGGTCGTAGACACATGGGTGGTTGTCAAAATTATGGTCCCCTTTTGGGTCCTTATTGCTACAGACTGCTCGGCGGAAGCTTCAAGACTCTGTTACTTCAGTTCAGGACCGTTGGGACACTGCTCAGCACACCTGAAGCCCAACATTGGTTCATATCCAAATCGGCTTCAGATTCACAGCGGGTTTAGGTTTAGGGTTGATTCATGGGCTCAAACCTTTACGATCTTGTAGTGTGTGAGCCTCAAAGCTTGAGCCCTCCTGCATCCAAAGGCTGCTTACCATGCTTGACCAAGGAACAGCAGCCCAGTGCCGCATTTTGAGGTCTGCGGGGAAATTCGTTTCAATCGCCTTCAATGTGCGCGCAAGCAGGCCCTCAACCCTAAACCCCTAAACCCTAAACCCGTAAACTCGTGCATTCGGCTTTCAGGGTGCTGGGACTCAAGGCTTGCAGTTGGCTGGATTATGCAGGGGCGATGCTCTGTCAGCGCCTTGTACTAGGCTGCTAGACTGCGGTTGATGGACAAAATCCTGCATTACCCATTATAAGGAATATACCATAGTTCCCATAGTTTAGAGACCTTAGGGTCATGCAGGGTTTTGTCCATCAACAATATGAAGCTAATTTCGAGTTGTGCAGAGGCTCGCAGGCTTTCGAGGCTCCGTGCCCCGAACCATAAACTTGACACCCTAAAGGGTACACCTCCTGACAGTCCAACAAACCCCAAGCAGGTACGATCTAGCCGTCAATCGTCATCGCTCAGCATATTCCTCAATCCGAAACTTGACCCCAGATTCAAAAAGCTTCAACCTAAAACCGCAGATGCAGTAAGGTACTTCACGGGACTCTGAAGCCGACAGCCACAAAGCCAAGAATTCTCAAATCCCAAGCCATATCCAAGGCACCTCCTGGCCCCAATACCCCGAAACCCCTAATAGGAGGGCCTAAATGGTAATTGGATTTGGGGCGCAGCAACCTATAAAAGACATGAGGGTGCAGCAACCTATAAAAGACATGAGGAACCCCGAATAATAGCATGAGTAGCGGATCAGGCCCTTTTTTTGTAAACCCTGTAGATCCCTGGAGATGCGAAGATTTCTTGAGACCTACGTAAACCCAAAACGAACGAGCTCCGCGAGTGCCTCGAAGGTCTCATCATCAATCTCTATACTTGTGTAGTCTCTGATCGACTGGAGGATGGACATGATCTCCTGGAGCTTTATGGATAGGCTGCAAGTTTTTTTTTGTTTTTTGAGCTTGGGGGCTGTATGGCTTTAGGGTTGACTTTGCTTTTTGCTCCTTGTTGCTGGTGTAGGCCTTTGGGGTACAGACATTTACTCAAGACAGTTGACTTCAAGCCTACGACATGCAACAGGATTGGGTCTAGGCTCAAGCCCTAAGCCTTAAGCCTGAGCCTTCAACCCTCGACCCTAAACCCAAAGCCCGGCTTAGGGTTTAGGGTTTAGGCTTTAGGGTTTAGGGTACACCCTCTAGTGCATTGCCGTTGTGCGGCTCTTTGGCTTTAGCGCTCTTGGGTTTGGGCTCTTCTTGAGGTTGGAATTCCTGGTTCGTAGGAACCGGGAGGTCTTTTGCAACCAAGCAGACGGGAAGCCTTGAATCCACCCCAGATATACATAAATGCGGCTTGGGATGTCCTTATCATGCTGCTTTACTTCTGAAGAAGACGATCTCCATTATGTTACCCTGAACTAGTTTACGGTTCCTAAACCACCCTGCTCCAAGCTTCAGTCCAGGATTTCAGCACCAGTGCTCGAAGACAACGTGGGAAGACAGGCAACCCTTTCCCCAGTGCCATCAAGTCCATACATGTGGAACCCCAGCACGATAAGCCAGAAAATTCAACGAAACCAATAAATGGAGCCAAGGTGCAGTTTCGCTATTGATGTAGGTCTCTGTCAACCGCGTCTCACCAAACGAACCCATCCTTGGCGAAATCTGCGTGGGTTCACGTGCGAAGTGATTTCGAGGCATCAAGGCTACAAACAGACACAACTTGAATGATAAGATAAGTTTGTGGGCATTTAGCACCATTCAGCACTTCTTCTTACCACTCGCAATAGCTTTTGCACTTCTATCGCTGTTGATAGAACTACCACTCCCTACTTATGCTGACTACTGTTTTACTATTACACTGTCGACGAAATGATACTAGTTCGCTGCATGTGTAAGGCTTCGTCATCAGGACTGCTGTGGTTTTGCTGCGTTCAGCTGACGAGCTTGAGGTGAAGATTGCTATCCACACGACTGCGGCACTTCTCGAGGTGACCGTACTGGTGGGTGCTGGGGGTGGCTGCTGGCGGTGCTGGGGGTGATGGCCGTGGTGGTTCTGGTGCTGGTGGCGGCTGTGGTGCTGGCGCTGATGCTTGTGCTGGTGGCTGCTGCTGGTACTAAAGGTGGTGTGTTTCGTTGCGCTTAGATATCACTGTTAATCTATCTGATCTGGTTTCACGAGCTCTTTTCCGCCGGGCTTGATTCTCGATGTTGAAGTCATTCTACCCGGCTGGACATTGCAGAGCTCCGTGGCTACCTTCTCCGAGTCGTCGGAAACGTCTTGCGAGCGATGGCCGAGTGGTCTCAGCACATCGAGGCAGCTCGGCAGCTCGAGGCCTCAGATGGGGGGCTCCGAAAATAGGGGGCCCTACTATAATACCCTAAATAGTAGGATCCTGATTAAAAGGACCCCCAAATGAGGTACCCCTTATTGCCGGAAACTCCCAGATGGCCTCAGTCCACGGGATCGAAGTCCATGTCTTTGATGTCTTCAAGGGCCAGGGCCCTCCTCACCGCCTCCTCCAACCTGTACTGAACTTAGGACCCTAGCAAAAATTGTAATTTTTAGCTGTTTCTTAGGGATTAAAAGAACGAAAGATTGAAAAATATTTCTAAGAACCCCTAAGCAACTGTGGGTCTCCGGGCACCGGCAGCGAGAAGCTGGGAAGGAGGTCCAGTGAACCGAGGCCCAAGGAACTTAAGGAACCCACCAAACCCTCGGGAGGCCGATGTTCTGGGGAGCCCAGCACCGGGCTCTCCACATCCATGACGAGAGGGGGAGCCGGGCCCTCATCGATGAGCTGGAAGTAGAAAGCTTCCCGGCCCTGGAAGGAATACTTCTGCAAGTTCAGCCGGCCATCTTTGTCTACACAAACGTAGAGCCCTGGGCGATCGGCTAGCATGAGGCAGACAAAGCGACCAGAAAGGTCATCGAGGAGTCCGTCTTGCTCCGGGATGCGAAGCTCGAACGTAGCTCCAGCACGGAGCACGTCGGAGCCGTCGTAGCGACACAGCGACACATAACCTTTGCTGAACTTGGTAACCTGGCAAGAACTGCAGTTTAAGCTGTCTCTTCGGGGTTCTCGTAACCAGAAATAACAAAGCTTCCAAGTAAGCCTCAGCAACTAGCCCGGGGAGGTCCCTCCTGTGCTGCCATGTAGTCCAAAGCCCGGTGTAACGAGCGCAACGAGCAGCGCCCGGCTCTCCGCGATGGTGGGCCAGGGTAGCGTGAGCGATGCCAAAGCCCATCTTCCAAGATGAAAGGCTCTGCCTGGGTAGCATAGCCAATGCCACAGGTAGAATGGCCTCTATGATTGTTGCTTGGGGCTTAGGGTTGAGGGGTACATATCTTCAGCCAACGTATGAGCTGCAATCAGGATCCTAATGATTTCTCACCGAGAAAGAAAGCATATTTTCTCGCTTTAACAACTGAGACAGGGTGGGGAGGGTATATCATGGTATGTTGTAGTGCAATACATCAAGGAACCCTAATGACTAGTGACTCGTGTTTGGTATTCTTATATTAAACTGCATTATACTATACTATACTACACTACACTCTACTGTAACTATGTTGAAACAAGGAGCCTAACACATGGTATTCATACACATATATAATATCTCAAGGAACCCTGATATATATATATATATATATATATGTATATATAAGTATATATATATATATATATATATATATTTCTATATATAATTATATTTTGTTATATAGTATCGGGAATCACGCCCAGGCTCCGAGTCTCGAGCTTCCTCGGCCACCAGCACGGAACCGCGAGCTCCGACGGAGGCCTTCAAGGCCAAGGACTTCCTGGGCCGTTCTCGCTTGGAGGTCCTGTACTTAGAGAATCATGGGACTTAGTAAGTAGGTTATAACTGGGGTTATAAGTCCCCTAAGTGGGGTTAAGTATCCTAATTATAACCTACTTATAACCTTACTTACTAAGTCCCATGAGCCTTCAAGTAGAAAGTATGGTAGAAGCCAGAAAGTTGGAACATGGATTTAGGATGATTAGTGCTAGGATGCCTTATACTTTACCTTAAGGGCATGAGGACAATGATGTTCCAACTTTTTGGCTTCTACTGTAGATGTCCTGATTCCTTCTTAAGACGATGCTACTACTGGACCTACCCACAATGAGGAATGCATTTTCCAGAACATGCTGGGCTGAATTTATTAAACCTGAGGAAGGTATGCTCAAGACCAGTCGGGTTTCAAGTAGCAGACTTTGCCCAAGAAGGGCCCCAGCGCCAAGGCTTCGGGTGGCCCAAGGTCGATGCCATCATCGTGGCTGACGTCTAACTTTGCTGCGGAGGCGCCCATCAGCTGAGCCGAGATGGCCCGACATGTATCCAGTTGAAACGGTCTAGGGCTCAGGATTTTTGCGGTCATGCGGTTTAGAGTGTATGGTTTCGGGTTTAATTACTTGCAATTAGTAGGGGATAGGGGTTCAGAGATTGCCGAGGCTTACGGCTTCAGCTTGAGGATCGAAGGCTGGGGACTAGAGACAGATTAAATGCATACGCTTCAGGGGTTCGGACTGTGGAGTTCACGTTCAGGGCTCCGATAGCTCCTTCACTCCGTAAGGTGCTGAAACCCTGAAAAAAACAACAACTCAGAACCCTATAAGCCCTTGGCAGCCCTCACCGTAAAGCCCACGCCCCAAACCCTGAACTCCACGGTTTAGAGTTTAGGGTTTAGGGTTTAAGGGTTTAGGGTTTAGGGTTTAGGGTTTAAGGGTTTAGGGTTTAGGGTTTAAGGGTTTAGGGTTTAGGGTTTAGGGTTCATCTGAACCCTAAACCCTAAGCCCCAAGCTTCTAAACCCTAAGCCCCAAACTTCTAAACCCTATAGGCCCCAAACTTCTGAACCCTAAACCCTAAACCCCAAGCCCCAAACCTCTCTAAACCCTATCTGAAGCAGACCCAGAGACTCCCGTATCCCTTAACTAAGGAATATACCTTAAATCATACAAGGGATCCAACCCTAATTTAAGGAATATTCCTTAATTAAGGGATACTGAGGTCCCCTAAACCCTAAACCCTATAGATCCCTTTTAGGAACCCGTAAAAGAACTCCTACAGATCCCTTAAAAGGAGTCCCTGGGGATCTTTTGCCGAGGCGCAGGTCTACGAGTTGGTCTGGCAGGTCGTCTTTGACTGCCATGAGCTTCTGCTCAAGCTCCTGACCACAGGGGTACCTTTACAGGGATCTATCAGGGTTCTATAAAAGGATCTATAAGGGTTCTATAAAGGGTTTAGGGTTTAGAGTTTCCGAAAATTAGGGTTACCGTAAAAGGGATCTATATTGGTTCCTTTGAAGTTCCTATAGGGGATCTATAAAGGGTTTAGGGTCTGGGAGTTTCCGAAACTTTGGGGTACCTTCTTTTGGGGTCCTTATGATAAGGATCCAACTATTTAGGGTACTATGTTAGGGTCCCCTATTGTCGCAAACTCCCACATCGGGCCGATGAGGGTTTACAGGGGTTTAGGAATCTATGGGGCTCCTAACCGAACCTGGCTTCTGAGGATTGCGTATAGGGTTTAGGGTTTAGGACTTCGGGCTTTTTTATGGCTTAAGCTCCTGACCAGATCGCGCGTATGCGGGTTATATGGTTTTTAGGATCTATAGGCTCCATCTCCACAGCTTTCTTGGAAGATCATGCGATCTAGTAAGTAAGGATTCAACGGTCTTGGTTGGGGTGACAGGTAGTTATGAATATTAGATACACGATTTTTGAACCTTCACATTTTCTACAGGGTTCTATAGGGTTTGTAAGAACTGTCGGGTTTACGGATTAGGACCGTTAATGGAGCCCAATGTAACGTGGGTTTAGGGCGTAAGTCTCATGTCGAGCTCCACGATGCTCACTTAGGGTGGTGCCATATTCATCAAGGATACAGAGTGCTGACTTCAAAGTGGTTCATCAGGGATAGCCGTATAAGTTTAAAACCTTACCTTAACCCTGAATAACCTACCTTTTTAGGGCTCCTTATTATTATGATTTCCTCATATAGGTCCTCAAAAAGGTAGGTCCTTCAGGGTTGAGGTAAACCCTGGAGGCTCGTGTATGAGTTGCTTTGGACTGGTGCCCGTCCGGGGGTCAGGACTTGGCAGTTTCCGAACGTGGGGGGCCCTAATATAGTACCCTAAATAGTAGGATCCTTATTAAAAGGACCCCAAAACAAGGTACCTCTAATTTCGGAAACTCCCACTTCGGTGTTGCAAAGGAACCCAGCGATTTTGTTCGCCTGTCAGATGCTCCAGGATGTCGGGGCACTCTCTTACTTGCCCAGTTTTGTACGGGAAGCAAAGGTAAACCCTTGGGATTATGTCGGGATCCAGAACTTCGAAACAAGTTCAAGTTAAAGGTCACTTAACTTACTCACTACTGAAAACCAGCTACGACGAGCTTTCGGATGGGGCTTGGAAACACAGACATCTTCCTGGACCGCAAGTTCGCCCCACCCATCCTAAACCTTAAACCCTAAACCCATGGGCGAGAAGGCAAGCTTGTAGGCTTCGAACCTGAATTACCTCGGGAACGTCCTGACACCGAAATCCAGTAACCGTCCCAACACGGCAGGAGAAAATCCAGCTCTCCTTTGGCAGATCTTCCTTGTACCTCAGCAAGTTCACATGAAGCTTTCCTGGAAAAAAGCTTTCTCGCATACCTCCCAAGGTGAGAACCTCTTGCAGCGTGAAACAGCCGCAGCAAGATCTCTAAGGGTAGGGGGGCAGCGGTTTCTCGCAGCCTTGGTTGCTCCCTCGGGCTCACCGTCAGCTAGGGCTTGGGGTATACAGTTGTGGTATGTTGTGGTCTACGCTGCCTCCGCAGTCAGCGACATTCGGAACTTCAAGTCCACAATCCGCCGACAGCGAGGCCAAGATAGGTCAAGACAGGCTTGTGCAGAATTCGCAAGTGCGGTGACACACAGGTGACCTTGTCAACACGCAAAAAAAGAAAGCATCCCAAACATCAGAACCGCCACCCCTGAACCCTAAACCCTAAAGCCTGAATCCCAAAACCTCTACATAAACCCCAAGATCCTAAGGCCCTACGAACCCCCCCCCATAGTTTCAGCTGGAGAGCTTAGGATCGATGCTGTCCAAAGGATCCTGCAAGAGCTGTCTAGTTCATGGTTGGGATAGGATTAACAACTGTTTAGGGTTTAGGGTTTAGGGATACCCAGTAACCTGAGAATAAAACGGCCTCTCTTTTTGGTATTGGGTAACTTTATAAGGAACCTACTGTTGATGATATAAATCCTGCATGACCCATAATAAGGAATATACCGTAATTTTCATAGTTTCGGGCCCTTGAGGTAATGCAGGATTTACATCATCAACCGTAGGACTACAAAAAGGGAATAAGGGTACTACTGGAGATCCTAGTCATGGTTGGGATAGGATTAAAAACTGTAGCTGTTATTCCTTATTGGGTTTAAGTACCCAGAAACATGTAAAATGTTACCCAATTATGACAAAGTTGTGGCTGAAAGCCAATGGTCTCTCACGTCGCTTAAGCGCATGCCGGGTGTAAGGTTTTAGGGCTTCGAAGCATCTTTATCCTCTTGCACTTTTGGAGTATGCAACATCCCATAAGCAATAAATCCCTGTTCTAGTTTGTTGACGTTGCTGGCCTGAGGACTTTCGATTTTTGCTATAAGGCTTTCCCTCATTTACTACCCTCGGAACCGCAATTGAACTGATGTGCGAAGAGGTTCAGGCTTGACATGTCGGCTTCCAGGATTTCTTGAGCTTTCTTTCACTTGCAAGGTCAACTGTGTAAAGTTACGTGAAGTGAAAAGAAGTAGGTGAAGTGAAATGAAATGAAGGGACGGGACATGAGGTTAAGGAAGACGAAGCGAAGTAGGTATCAGCATCCTGTGTTCACTGGCAAAAGATTTTCAAGGTATAACCATGTACAAAGGTGTTACAAAAAGGCAACCGCATTTGCAAGATTACAGTATCTTGTAGGGCTGAGTGCTGCAAGCTGTTTAAGCCTAGCCCCAAACACTACATGAGCCCTAACTACTGTGGGGGCCTGGTTGAGTCGATCAAGGTTTGGGGTGGTGGTATAATTTCGCATCTATAGGGACTATACGGGGATAGTACTATTTTCTAACAGTCCAGACCTCTACATGTAGCCCCGGAAAGCCTCAGAATGACCCGCATAGTACTGTAGACCCGTAGGCCTGAAGCCCCAAGCCATAAACACTGAACCCTAGATCCCCAAGCCGTACAGACCCTAACGCCTGAAGCGCTAAACCCTCAAGCCATACTGTTGATGGACAAAATCGGGTACCTTTAAGGGGTTCCCTTTAAGGGATCTATAGGGGGTTTAGGGTTTAGGGTTGATGATATAAATCCTGCATGACCCTACACGGTTGGTCGCCCGAAGATATATCTACTTAGAGGCAAGATAACGGCTAAACTATCTTCTAACATGATGTATGTTATCTTCTATATATGTCATGGTTATCTTTGTTTATCTTCTTTTATCTTTTTTATCTATTTTTATCTTTTCCTATCTTTTTTGGTGCATTTTGCAATATTTTGTGGTATAGCACTTGCAGCGATTTGACACCGCCGCTGATATTTTGTGGTATAGCACTTGCAGCGATATGACACCGCCGCTGATGGAAAAGAAGCCATGTGATGCCGGGTTTTGGTGTGGCTATAGTGTTGTTTGCAGCGACTCGAAACCGCCGTTCTTGAGATTGGGGGACACCAGAGGCTAAAAGCATTGGCTTGGACTCTTTTTTGCTCACGGAAGGGCTCGCACCACATCCTCGTTCTCGCAAAGCCACCAGGAGGCGTTGCGCACATGTCGCAAATCGTGCAACTCGCGCACAGTGGATGTGCGGCGAAACACAGTGCTGAAGACCGCGGTTGTCACCGGCCGATACTGCCTGACCAAGAGGACAGGCCTGTCCGCGGAATCCTTCAAGCATCGCACAATTTGTCCTGGAACAGGCTCCAAGAGGAAATCGCCTTGTGCCCAATGGCGGCCATGAAGCCTGACAGCCCGATAGCTCAGACCAGCTCCATAAGTGCAGCGGGTAGGTTTCCCCAAGAAAACTTGGGCCTGCTCTGCAAAGAACGTTCGCAGCTGCTCGTGGCAGGAAATAACCATTCTCATCGCCACTGCTTCCGACCAAGCACGATGATGCGTCATTGTGTCATAGTTTTTGTCGGCCACACCCTTGTACATCCTTGGCGGACTTCTGAACCCCTCCTAAAAGTTAAACCTTTAGCATCCTTATATATTATAGTTGATATAGAAACTCAAAAAGTTAAAGTCTAAAGAGCCAAGCAGAAGAACGCCGAGCATCTGGTGCTTGGTCTCGCAGGGTGCGGTGTCCACGTAAGCCTCCCACTTTTCAATCTGTTCGGCAGCATGAAACCTCCAGTGGTGTTTCGGGCGGAGGATCTGCTGTCCATAAGCCTGGACACAGAGAAGGTGGTGCTCGGTCTGTAGCCTGGTCAAAGTCTGTGTGCACTCAACCTTGTCCAGGGCCTGCAGTCTGGAGAGCTCCCTGCGAATTTGCAACAGCTTGTGGAAGCTGCGCAATTCCGCCTGCAGCACATTGTCCGTGTCCAACATCTCAAGCAAGCAGCCGAGCAGTGGCAGGAGCTGCTGGAGGTCGGAAGCCTTGGACTTGTAGGCGAGGTCCAAGAAGCGAGCGGAGTCGAACAGACGGGCTCGGTTTGCCGGCCCTGCAAAGTTCTTGATGTGTCCAGGGACTCGCCAGGCATGGTCTCGCAGCAGGTCCGCCAAGTCCTCGTTGCTCACGTTCAGTGCTGCGGCTGCTCGCTGCACAATGTAAGCGACCTCCAGACTGGCCACTCCACCCTTCGTGAAGTAGATGTGGAGGAAGTCATACATGAATAGACTTGGTGGCAGCTGAAGTCGAGCCCATTGGTCCTGGATCAAGCTCTGCTCATCGAAGACAATGCCGGCCAGGGTTTCTTCCTCCCTGAATGCGGCCGCAGAGAGGACCATCTTTCGTCGCCGTTGCTCATCGCAGAAATCAAAAATATCTTCGTCCGTCATGCGATCCCAAGAACCTGGAAGAGAAGAAATGTCCTGAAGATAGCCCTGCAAGGAGCCTGTCATCTCATGGTTCTTCTTGATGACGTTTTTGCACATGTGACAGGGTTTGAGCCCTGCTGCGCCCTTGCAACTCAGCGACTGTCTGAGTGCTTCGCCATCAGCTATCACCGCTGAGATGCGCACTCTCAAGATGAACGGCTGCTGGCCTGCACCCTGCACCAAAAAGCCACCAGTGAGTTGCTCTGCAGGATTGGTGCGCAAAAAGTGGCGGAGGGCGATGCCGAGGTTGCCATGGAGATGGTGCTTCATTATGTCAGCTCTCACCACACTGACAGGCCACCACAAAGCAGGATTTTGCATCCCAACCTCTTTGCAAGCAATGTAAACCATGCAAGCTTTTTTGGCAGGATCGGGGGCTAGAACGTTCCCAGCTGTCGCCTCGTCGAAAGACAGTATGAGGCTTAGAGGCTTCTCGGCTGCCTGAACAGCTGCTTTCCGAAAAGCCTCAAAAAGCGCCGGTGTCCGGGCACAGAGAAGGGTCAGCAGTGCAGGCAGCTTGGCCACGGCTATGATGGCATTCTCGGCCATCTGTAAGAGACTCCAGACTTCTTGCTTCTGGCCGCCGAGTTCGTGAGCAGCCCTCTTGACCTTTTCCACGTGGACGCCCAGCTTTTCTGCAGCTTCCCGATAAGAAGTACCAGGTCGCGCCAAAGCCTTCGAAACATCTTCCAGCAACCCTTCTTTCGGGCAAGCGGTCGTTGTCTTCGCCATGACCTATATAGTTGCAAAGGAGTCTTGAGTTTTGATATGTTTCTCATGAAAGCCTTGAGATGCTACGTGCGTGTAATGTATAAGCCAATCCCATGCAAACATCGATTTCACATACACACACATGTCTACGTAGATAATGTACTACAGCAGTCTGCTCTTTGGCACTGCTTGAAGCTGTGGATGTATGGCATCGGAGAATAACAAGTCATGTGATCCAGGCAATGACAACTGTATGCAGCGACCCAAAGAGCCGCCAAAAGCAACAAAGGAAAGCATGAACGTACAGATATATATATATATATATATATATATATATATATAATATAATATACAAATGAACAGCGAGCTCAGAGGCCCGCCGTTGTAAACCCTGCAAGCACAACATGCAGCGAGCTCAGAGGCCCGCCGTTGCAAACCCTGCAAGCACAACATGCAGCGAGCTCCGAGGCCCGCCGTTGCAAACCCTGCAAGCACAACATGCAGCGAGCTCAGAGGCCCGCCGTTGCAAACCCTGCAAGCACAACATGCAGCGAGCTCAGAGGCCCGCCGTTGCAAACCCTGCAAGCACAACATGCAGCGAGCTCCGAGGCCCGCCGTTGCAAACCCTGCAAGCACAACATGCAGCGAGCTCAGAGGCCCGCCGTTGCAAGCAAGCACACATGCAGCGAGCTCAGAGGCCCGCCGTTGCAAACCCTGCAAGCACAACATGCAGCGAGCTCGGAGGCCCGCCGTTGCAAACCCTGCAAGCACAACAGGCAGCGAGCTCAGAGGCCCGCCGTTGCAAACCCTGCAAGCACAACATGCAGCGAGCTCAGAGGCCCGCCGTCACACAAGCCGAGACACATCCATTTTTTCTGCCCTGGCCCTAGGCGTCCTCGTACGGATCGTCCTGGCAGACCCTTGCCGCCTCTGCAAAGAGAGTGCGACTCAGGTCTCTCACCACCAGGTCCGCATCCTCCGTCAGCCGGCCCACCGTCCGCAGCACCCTTCTCAACGACAAAAGTCGTGCTTCCAGTGCAGCTGACCTTGCAGCTGGCCCGGCTGGCCCCTGACCTGCTGGTCGTGCTGCACTCGCCGCCCCCTGACCAGCTGGTCCTGTACTCGGCGCACTCGGGGTCGTTGGCGGTGGTGTCCTTGGGGGCGGCGGTGTGCTCGGCGGCCTTGGTGTGCTCGGCGGCGGCGTACTCGGCGGCGGTGTGCTCTGCGGTTGTGGTAGTGCAGGAGGTCGTACAGGTCGTAGAGGCGGTCTTATTACTCTCGGCGCCAAGGCCGGAGGCTGCCGCCAGGGAGGCTTGACCTCTTCGCTCTTTCCAGCAGCCACTGTGGCGAAAAGGGGGTCCTGCAGCAGGGGCATTAGAAACCCTAAACCCCTAAACCCTAAAAGCGACCCAACAGGGCCGCCTCGCAACACGACTATAGCGACCCGAAAGGGCCGCCTAGCAACACTACTTTCTGTCGCACCCGCCTCCAACTCGAACTTTGTCTCCCCTTCCGTGCCCTCTGCAGGCTTCTCACTGAAGGGGTCGTAGTCCTTGTCCTCCTCCTCCTCCTTCTGCTCCGCCTTTGCAACGGCGCCCAGACCTTTGCCCTTTTTAGGGTTGATCTTCCGCCTCTTACATGGCGTCGCTGCGGCACTACCTTCCGGCTCTGGGCTCGACATTTCAGTCGGCTCGGAGCCAAGCGCCTGCGAAATAGAAAACACATATCAGCACTTGCTCTTTCCAAGCGATGAAAGTCACCGCCTCTATATGGCACATGTACAGCGACCAAAGTGGCCGCCTGCAGCTTGGTATTTGTGTATCTCGTAACACAGAAACAAATATAAATAAGTATATACATATATATATATATATATATGTACCTGTATACATACATACATATATATATATATATACATACATACATACCTACATACCTACATACATACATACATACACAAAAGCAGCGACCATATAATGGCCGCCGGCTGCTTAGATAATATATACATATATATATATATGTATGCAAGGAGCTAGCGACCATAGTGGCCGCCTTTCGCTTGCCGAGGCAGGACCCAGAGGGCCGCTTTTTCTGAAACCCCTGCAGTAGATACCCTTGGTTTTTCTCTCCAAGCGGGCTCAGACTTCCGTCGTCCACTTGTACTTGAAGTTCGTCTCCTTCCTCGTAGGCTTCGTGACCTCCACGAACTTCTTCCACTTCTTGGCCATCCGCTCAGCCGCCGCCACGAGCTTCCTGTGCCGTGCCGTCGTGACGCCCTTCCTCTTCTCCTTCTCCAAAACCTCCCTCGAAGCCGCCCTGCCAGGCAACTCTTCAGTCTCCGTCAGCAAGGAGGCGGACTCTGGCACGGACTCTGGAACGCTCGGCGGCAGCTCCTTCTTTGCCGTCGCCAGCAGACCAGCTGCCACAGTCGCATTGCCTTGCACGGCCAGGGCCGCTCGTATGGACATCATGTCCATGACCCGCTTCGTGCCATGCCAAAACCGCACCACACGGCCTTCCTTGATCACCCGAGATTCCAGTCGCCTTCGCATGGCACCGGCTCTAAACTAGACTTGAAGCAAAGCAGCTGCCAGCACCGCCAGCTTGCCGAGCACAGTCCGTCCCTTGCAACGTGCATGCAGCGACCCAGGGGGCCCGCCATGTATTTGACTGTAATATATATATATATATATATATATATATATGCCATGTACATTGCAGCGACACTATATAGCCGCCGTTCAACTTGCATGCAGCGACCCAGGAGACCGCCATGTATTTGACTACAAAAAGTATATACATGCCATGTGCATTACAGCGACACTATACATAGACGCCGATGATCGATATAATTGTATATTGTGTATATGTGCAGCGACTCTATATATGAGGCCGCCGTGAACATAGGTATGTATATATATATATATATATAACATTATGTCATCAATATATATATATATATATATATATATACTGCTCATGCAGCACTGTCTCACTCGAAATCCTTTTCTTTCCAACGTGCACCAGGTCGTGTCGAAAGAACACGTGGCGGAGGTAGTGGTACGGACCCTGCTCGTGCGACAAGCCAATATAAATCAGGATGCAAGGAAAGCCTGCTCCGAGTTGCCGGTTACATGCATTTATACCCTATATGCTTGCATCCGTGATTTATACAGGCATGTGCAGCAGGGGTCTTCTGCTTGTGGGCCTCGCAGAGGAGGTAAAGAAACTTGTGGGCCTCACACAGGAGGTAGAAAACTCGGAACTTCCAGGCCTCGCTGTAGAGGCAGGAACTGAAAACACTTGTCCAGACTCAGCCCTCAGCTTGCTCCGGCTTCTTGGTAGCAGCTTTCTTCGCAGCCCTCTTAGGCTTTGCGGCAGACAAGGAGTTCTTGAGCAGAGTGGCCTCGGTCGTGACGTGGAGAAGCTCGAAGCTCAGACTTGCTCCCACTGTGCTTGCGGCCAGGAAGGCCTGGGCCTCTGCCAAGAGCTGCGGGGCCTTGCTGCTGCTTTTGGTCTCTTCCGAAACCTTCGCAAGCAGCGGCAGGAGCTCAGACACGGCTTTGGAAGCCGCCGCTGTGTGCTTCTTGAAGTCCTTCTGCAGCTGCTTGTTCTTGTGGGCTTCCCGCTTCAGGCGGTCCCGCCTTTCCTGCTTGGTCTCAGTGCCGTTCTCCTCGTCGTCTTCGGCGTCCGAGAGCAAGCCCAAGTCCTCCGTCTCTGCACCTGCCGTTGCACTCGAAGCTCCAGCTGCAGCCGCTGCCGCTTGTAACGCCCTGGTCCCTTTCCCCTTCTTCGCACGCAGGTTCACAGTCGTGCACTCCTTGCGCTTCAAGGTACTCTTCTGCGAGGTGGACTCACTCAGGACCGTCATCTTATAGCAAGGTCCGAGCCGCGGATGGTCAAGGAACTCCCCGGCTTCTTTCACGAGTTCGGGATCCCATCCTCTCATCACCAAGACAGAGAGCGGGAGGAAGTCGCCTCCTTCGCTGCTCTCGTGGGACTTCTCGGTGGTCTTCTCCAGAACTTGGACAACAGCGGTACTCACTTTTTCGTGAATTAGCCGCCCTGTCCTCTCGTCTGTGTACTTCTTGACGTCGCCGTAGAAGTCCACGAGCTGCTCGGAGGTCAAGGAGGTAAAGCCTTCCGGCAACTCCAGCTTGGACACGAAGGCGGACAAGCGGTTGCAGGACTTGCAGAGGTAGCTGTTCTTCGACTTCTGCAGCAGCAAGCTCGCCGGGTGAGGCTTCTTGCACTTGGCACAAGTGAGCAGCTCGCCCAAGCTTTCCGCGACTTGAGTCTCCTGCACGGCCTCCTCAACCTGGGTCTCCAAGGCGTCCATGGCACCTGCCGTGCCTAAAAGCAAGGGCTCCCAGGGCTGCTTCTGGACACAAAACTGCTGCCGGCCGGGTCCGATTCGGATTCTAGCGCATTCTAGTGCGTTCTAGTGCGGGCCACCTCTGGGCCCTCAGCCTGGGTCCCCTTATAATAGGATCCTCTTATAAGGGGCTCATCCCGGATTGTAGTGCATTCTAGTGCGTTCTAGTGCGGGCCACCTCTGGGCCCTTTGGGGCCCGGCCTGCGGTTCTGAGGCTGGATTCTGGGCCCAGTTTACAAGGCCCCAAGGCAGGATTCTGGGCCCTGTTTAGAAGGCTCCAAGATGCAGTCCTCCCTCCAATGATGGGCCAGTGAAGTCACGGATGAGGACACTGCTAAAGCGACCCAGAGGACCGCTCTTATCCAGGTTAAGACGAATATCGTGCAGTAGCTATATAGCCCTACACTATGCACTGCAGCGACCTGGAAGCCCGCTCTTATGAGACAAGAGTCCCTGGGTGAGGACACGGCGACAGCGAGGCGGAGGACCACTCTTATGGGTTAACACGAATATGCAACGACCCGGAAGACCGCTCTTATAAGATATAACTGCAGCGACCCAGAAGACCGCTGTCAGACAGTTGCATACTTGTTGTTATTCACATGTCTGTTATACAGTATATATATATATAGTTACACCACACACTGCAGACAGGGTCGCTGTGCGAAGCGAGAAGTAGTAAAAACAGGACACTGCAGCAGCGACCCAGAGGATAGGGGCTATATGTATATATACATATATATATATATATGCACTGCAGCGACCCAGAAGACCGCTGTTATTATAGAAAAGTGTTTGGATGAGGACACAACTCCAGCGACCCAGAGGACCGCCCTATATAAGAACACGATTTAAACAACAACTAGCTATATACCTTCAGCGACACCCAAGCGCCGCCGAAAAACAACTGTGCACTGCGAAGCTCAACTGCCGGCTTCCCTATAAGCAGATCTTCTTTTTCACTTGTGCCACTTCCCGCCTTTCTTCTTCTTCTTCTTGAAGACCGTCCTTTCGACGTGTCTCTTTGAGACCATCCGCCTCAGAGCTTCCGTGGTCTTCGGGTTCTTGGCCTCCTTCTCCTTCTGCTCCTGAGTTCGGGATAGGGTTTGGGGTTTAGGGGCTTATATAGGCATCAGGGTTTAGGGGTTTAGGGTTTCGTATAAGGTATAGGATTGAGGGGTTTAGGGTTTAAGGTTTCGGACTTACAAGTGGTTGCAGATTGACGAACTCCTTCGCACTGGGAAGCCCGAGTGAGGCCAGAGGCGGTGGCGGCCGCTTGTGCAGGTACTCCCGGAAGACAGCTGCTTCCCAGCTCCGCAGGAACTGCACGGCACTTTGCATGGTCGAGGCAGAGAGCTCGGGCCAAGGCTGCAAATGACAGCAAATCTTCCTGTCCGCCTATATAAATATCTAGCGAGCCAGAGGCCCGCCTCCATCTTATGTAGCGAACCAGAGGCCCGCCCCGCTGCACACGACTGCATGCGAGCGATTCATTAAACCGCCCAGACATGGGATATATCTATATATATATACATATTCATATTCATATATATATATATATATGCATATACATATATAGATATATAAACATATTTATGTGTATATCTATATATATATATATATATTCATATTTCTATGTTTATTTATATACATATATATGATCTATGGCATATGACAGCTTCGATATATCTTTCTCACAGGTCTTTATATATATATATATATATAATGTATATAATATACACTATAATATATTATATATATATATATATATATGTATATTATATATTCTGTATATTATATATGTTTTATATATTATATACACTATATATATTATATTATATATATATATATGTAGTATATTATATATATTATATAAAATATATATATATATATATATATATATATATATATATATATTATATTATATATATATATATAGATAGGCTACTGGAGCGGCTGGAGCGACCCGCAAAGCCGCCGCAGTATAGTCGAGCCGCATGCTCTGTCCGAAACCCTAAACCCTCAACCCAGTCTCTTTTCTCAGAAGCGGAAGTGCACAGATCCTTCAGTCGCTCGGTCAGTCGTGGAACGGAGCAGCGATTTCGGCGAGCTCGTGACTCTTCTGCTTACCACTGCCACTGCTTCTACTTGTACTCTGGACCACAGTACTCGGCTTCACACTCGACTTGCCCAAGCCATCGATCAAGTGCTTGCACAGCTCTTTGCGGTTCTCCAGGGACCAGTGCTTCTTCAAGATCTCCGCGAGTTCGGCAGGGTTGCAATCGGCGATGATGCTGTCGTCAGCAGGATCCATGGCTCGATCTAACTTGACGAGATTCAGTATGCTTCGAACCTGTATAAAGATGTAAGTCGCAGACCTTCTGGGGATGTCTCTCTCACCATGCTACAGCGACCCAGCAGAGCCACCGAGAAGCCACCAACAAACGACTCATATATAACATCTCATACTTTATCGGATATAAAGAGGAGGGAGATCAGCATGCTGCAGCAACCCAGCAGAGCCGCCAAGAAGCTAGCAACACGTGAGTGATATAGAAAATCGAATAAAGGAGGGAAAGTTGTTGAGACATGTCATGTATTTGCTGCACCAAAGGGCCGCCCGTATAATGTTGAAAGGTTGTATATGCTTGAAAATATGTAGCTATATAGGTTTACATTTGTATCTATATATATATATATATATATATATATCGCAAAGGCACCCAAGCAAGCAGCGCCCTTTTTCGAGGGTCAGAGCTGCCAGGAGCCTTCAAAGGCTAAAGCTCTCAGGGGTCTTCTCTTCCTTGTACCCCTCCTTCTTCTTCTCCTGGGCCTTCGCCGCCAGGTAGCCCTTCATGAAGCATTCCCGCCTGAGTATAAGAACTTCAGATCACATGCCTCTGCTCGTGTCTGCATGCAGCGACCCACATAGAACCGCCGACATTTGCTCGTGTCTGCATGCAGCGACCCATGGGGCCGCCGACAAACAAGGAAAACAAAAAACGCAGTCGTAATATTCAGTCAGGTGTCTCTTTCGTCGTGAGCTCGTTCCACCACTCGATGTCCACGAACACCTCATGCTCTTCGATGAGGATAACAAAGTGCGGCATTGCGGCGCTTGAGAGAAAAAAATACCGGGCTCTTCCTTGCACAGTCCGAAGCGACCGCCCGCGGCTAAGCGACCAAAGTGGCCGCCTCTTGCTAAGCGACCCGGAGTCCATGTACATGTATTCGCATGGGTATATTGCATATATGTATATAAGTATATATAATGCACATGTTTGGACAACAAGATATAGAAAGAGAGAATATATAAGAGTGCTATACTATCACTCTAAAAAATCCTGTGTTCGTCTCTGTAAGCAGCGACCCATATAGGGCCGCCAACCAAGGAGTTACACTCAAAGCAGCGACCCATATATATATATATAGGGCCGCCGACAAAGTAGTGTGTATATATATATATATATGTATGTGCTATATACAATGTGTGTCTGAAAACGACAAACTCGGGGGATGCTATTACAACTCTGTATATGACTCTATTGCAGGCTGCGGCTGCGGGAGTGTTTTGACAGCCAGCAGAGCTTGTCTGTGTGATGCAAATTATACAAATTAACGGCTAAAGCAATGGATTGCTTCAATTCTGAATTAGACTCTTCAGCATGCAGTGTCGGTGACCGCGAGGGTCGCTTAAAAAACTACAGAACCAGCAGGCGGCAAGCCCGGTCGATGGGCCTCCGCTGAACACAGCGACGAGGAAAGGATCTATGGCTGCAGATCACGGATGCATCCGGGATCTGAAAGCGATCATCCTGCTTCGTTATCGCTTAAAGGTTTGGGTTTCAGAGTTTAGAGTTTCGAGTGCTGCAGGAGTGAACCTTTCAGTATCCACGGTGCTTCCAGCAGCAAACCGTGCAGTACGGGCGCCACCGGCACTTGGAGCAGCCTTTCGCGAAAGCCTTCAGCACCTTTGGCGGCAAGGTCTTGAGGAACTTCTCACGGTCCTCGGGGGTTGTGTTTTGGCGCTTCTTCTTCTCAGCAGCCTTCTTGCCCCCCTTGCCGTGCTGCTTCTTCTCAGCCTTCTCGCCTTTCTTGTCCTGCTGCTGCTTCTTCTCGGCCTTCTCGCTTTTCTTGTCTTGCTGCTGGGTCTTCTTCACCTGCGAAGCGGGCTTCTGGTGCTGCTTGTTCTCGGCCTTCTCGCTTTTCTCGTCGTCTTGCTGCTGGGTCTTCTTCACCTGCGAGGCAGGCTTCTGGTGCTGCTGCTTCTTCTCGGCCTTCTCGCTTTTCTCGTCTTGCTGCTGGGTCTTCTTCACTTGCGAGGCGGGCTTCTGGTGCTGCTGCTTCTCGCCCTCGTGTTTCTTCGCCTGCGAGGCGGCCTTGCCTTGCTTCTTGCCCTGCTTGCCAAGCTGCTGCTCCGCCTCCTCGCCCTGCTCCTCGCCCTTGTTGTCCAGTCCCACGTCCACTGCGGCAGTCTTCTGCGAGGACGCCCGCTGTGGGCCTGCAGGAGGTCGCCCCCTTCGCTTTGGAGCAGGTGCCTCTGCCTCCTTCGGCTCTGCCGGCTCCGTGGCCTTTTTCGCGGCTTTGTTTTTCCTGAGCTCGGCTAGGTCGGCCACACTCTCCAGCAGACTCCTCTTTTTCCCCAGCTTCGGGACAGCTGTCTCCTCCAGAGCAACCTGTGCAAGCTGACAGGGCTCTTGCAAGGAGTCCTGTAGAGGCTGGACTGCCAGGGGCGGCGGCTCCTGGACCTGGAGGGTCTCTTGCGGCACACAGCGAGCCGGAAGCTGGAGTGTCTTCGGCACCACGAACTCTTCAGCGAGGTGCAGGGACTCCTGGAGAACGGGCTTCTCCGGAAGCTGGAGCACGGGCTTTTCCAGAAGCTGGAGGGACTCCTGGGGCACGGGCCTTTCCGGAAGCTGGAGGGCCTCTTGGAGCACGGGCTTTTCCGGAACCTGGGGGGCCTCCTGCAGCACAGCCGTGTTTGGCAAGGGCTTCTCGACAACCTGCAGAGGCACCGGCTGCACGGACGCCGGCCTCGCACAGGAAGTTGCCGCCACGTCTGTCTGCCTGCGGCTGAGCTGCCGCTTGTAGCGCTTAGCCGACACCAACTCCCCGTGGTTCGACCGCAAGGGCACACAAGCCACCAGAGCTTTGAAGTTCTGCCAGGTTGGAGGCCAAACAGAAGGCTTCAAGGGCTTCTCTTGGAAGAAGGCGTTGGGGGCCGCGAGGTAGCAAGGGTCGCAGGGCAGCTCCTGCAGGCCGCCAGTTGGAAGCTTCTTCCCGTTCAACCGGTCCAGGAAGGCACGAGCCCTGCACTTGCACTTCAAGAAGAGGTCGTGAGAGCTGCACGGCTGCAGCAGTTGGCCTTGGTTTTGGTAGTTCACCAGAACCGTCACCACTGCCAAGGTTGGCTCAGAAGGGCTGTGAAGTCCTCGCTCCGCGAGGAAGGACAGGACCTTAAGCGTCTTGGTCTCGACACACTCTTCCTCCTGCAGCCACTGCACCAAAGCTGTCGGCAAGTAGTGGAAGAGGTGCACCCAGTTCTGCTGCGGCGACCTCGCAGCTTTGGCCACGAACCCCGTCTGCAGTGCCGCCGCCAGCGACTCCTTGTGCTCGTCCTGCAAGTTGGAGTCCAACACTCGCTTCCGGAGGTCTTCTTTCTCCAGGCTTCCCAGCCCTGCACTGGTCAGGATCAACTCGCTGACCCTTTTCACGTGGGGCGGGAGCAGCGGCGAGTCCGAGCCGACCAGCGGCACCAGCGTCAAGAGGCCTGTCAGGTGCGAGGCAGCCGCCATGCCCAAGCTACACCGAGAGCCCCTAAGGCAAGCTTGGAGCTGCAGCACTGCAGGCACTGCAACCATGACTTGCAGGTTGCGGATGCAAGCCCATGCATCACAGCCCGCCGATGGATCCAGCGAACGACAACTCTGAACGACATGGAGGCTAACAGACCTGTATATTTCCTATAAACATTATCCGCTTGCCATCCGCCGTCTAGATTCCAGCGAACGAGATCTGCAGGCGGACCATGGATCCGCCCATGACCATGATGCCATTCCTCTTGCAAGATCCTGCACGTGCAAAAGGTTCGTCTTTTTCAAAACACAACAGACAATTGCATGCTGCAGGTGCCGGCACCGTCACAAGATATATACATATTTCCTCAGTCCATCTCCTCCAAGGAGAAGGAAGGCTTGGAGTCGCCTGCCTTGCTGCCGCCACTGCCTTGCCTCGCTCGAACTTCTGCTTCCGCAGCCAAGGCTTCCGCTCGATCCTGGCAACGGTCAGAGTGTCCGACAGGGCAATGCTTGCAGCAGCGCCGGTGAGGAGGCTCCACCAACCGCAGACAGCCCACGGACAAGCAAGCCGTCACCGTGTCGCCCACACGGCTTCGTCGCTCCTGTCGGCGAAGGCACCCGGCGGAGTGTCCGTGCGGACAGAATCGGCAGCAGTGTCCAAACTTCCCGGTCACCACGCAGCTACACAGGGGGCTTTTGCAGAAACGAGGCATTGCTCATGAGCCCCGATGCACCTCGTCAAAGACATGTTTGCTGCCCGGTCAGCGAACTGATGTATATGTCCGCCGTCGATGATCTATATCTGCACAGGGCAACCCAAAGAGCCGCCCAATGTGTCTAGATTGCAGGCAACCTGTGCTGAAGGAAGCACAGTTCAACCCGACGGGCCGCCGAACCTTCTTAAAATCAATGCAACCCATGTATCAGCTAAGACCAAGTTTATGCGGCGATTCCCAACCGCCACACTCTCATGTTGTTCTCGTTTTATTGCCAAAATTGTGCACATGCTATCTTTTTCCATCTTTTTCTATCTTTTTTTATCTTTTTTTATCTTATGTTAAGTTCCTGTCTATCTTCACTATCTTCGATCAAAAAAGATATATCTTCTTATATCTAAATATATGTTCGGCCTATCTTGGCCCGAAGATATATCTTTTGCTATCTCCAAACAGAGCTGTTTATGCTTTTGCACCAAAGATATATCTTCCGCTATCTTCGGGCGACCAACCGTGTAAGGACTCTAAACTATGGGAACTATGGTATACTCCTTATACTGGGTCATGCAGGATTTTGTCCATCAAGCCATACGCCAGTCCTTGTTCACGACCTGCTTCAGGATGCGAACGTAGGAGTCTACATGCCAGAGGCGCACATCGGCGCAGGCTCCGGATCCCATAAAGGACTCCGGACCTGAATTCGGTTGAGGGTTTAGGGTTCAGGGTTCAGGGTTTAGGGTTACCCTAAATCCGAAACCCATGCAGTGGTTCTTAATTTGCTTATTATAGGAGCCTGAATACTTAGAATGGGGGTTCGGGGCCATTCTACTATTTTAATAAGGAACCACCAAAATAGTACAGGCAACTATTTTGGCCCCTATATTAGTTCTCTTTGTTTCGAGCGGCGGCGTTTGTCTCCTGTGTTTGGTTTTAGGTGGGGTAGGGAATGGAGCGGACAGTGAAACTGCTATCTGTTTGAGGGGAGCGGTGGGGTTCAGGGTGTAGCGTCTATAAAGCAGTAGTTCGCAATTTCTGAAATTACTTTCAAGCTTTTCGAAACGGAGCTGAGTTCTCTGTATGGGGCTTGCGTCTTGGTTCATAGGGAGCTTATAAGAAGTTTAGGTTTCGGGAATCGAACCTGAGCGCGGCTTTTAAGGGGAGCGTGTTGGGTTACCGTCTCCAGCGAGGTTAAGCTTAGGGGTCTTTCAAGGGGCTTGGGGAAAAAGGGCATTCTCGGGTTTAGGGTCTAGGGTTTAAGGTTTAGGGTTTAGGGAGCTTAAAAGTTTCGGGGGCCTGGGGTGGGTTAGAGGGCTCAGGATCCAGTGCTCGGCGCATCCGCGCTGCATGCGAAAGCCCTGAGGTCAAAACCCCGAACCCCCAGACATGAAGCCCTTGTAAGAACATGGAATATAGGGGCCTTGATAGTTAGAAAAGGGGCTTTGGGGTAGATTATAGTATGTTCAGTAAGGATCCCTAAGGGGTGCTGTTGGTATTTAATCAGGCTACCACATCAAGCCCCTCATCTTCATTTCACACCCTCGCCCAGAAAAATTCAAGCCCCATACAGCTGGGCGAGGAGCTCTCTGCTAGGACAGACCGCATGTAGTCTGCGAGGAGCATCTCGCCTGTGGCTTTGGGGTTTACATTCGCTGCGTTGCTATGTTGGGCAAGTGACTAAGCTTTGCAAGTAAACCCTAAACCCTAAACCGGACTAAGTCTGGGCTGCAAGCTATTAAGGCTGTTGATTACACGTTTGGGCTTCAGAGTGCGTAGGGCACCGTCATTACACAAGTATACACCCAAAACGCCATAGACCCATTTGCCAACAAGTCCAGCGAATTCCTGCAGTCTTCAATATCAAGATATCCTAGTCTGTGCTGCAACCTGAATCTAGGGTGCCTGCAAAACCGCATGTGTGCTTGGTACGCGTGGTTTCAAACCCAAGACGGACCCTCTGAGCCCTCGATGCTCTCGACACTTCTATCCCTTAAATCCTTAATGAAGCCCTAAACCCTATACTCACTGGCCCAAAGCCCAAGGAAATAAGAGCTGAAACTTTCAAAATCGACTACCTTATATATAAGAACACCGAAAGTTGAAAAGTTAAGTTTACACCCTAAACCCTAAACCCTAAACCGTAAACCGTTACAGCCAATATGTATACAAGGACTGCTCCGAAGTTTCGTTGAGCGCACTTAGCCCTGGTCCCAAACGACTCGGTCTCTGTAAAGGGAACTCCAGAAAGTTGGAGTACGGATTAATGGTAGGATCCCCTATAATTTACCCTAAAGGGGTTACGATAATGATATTCCAACTTTCTGGCTTCTACTGTAAGATCCTCGACGAACCGTGCGAAACTAGAGAGCTTCGGAAGCAAGACCCCGGTGGGGCTTTAGGGTTTAGGGGTCTAAGAGCTTCAGGGGTTAGGGGTTTAAGGGGTTTCAGGGTTAAGGGATTTAGGCGTCTAGAGTTTAGGGTTTAGTGGTTAGGGCGGTTAGGGTTAAGGGTTTCGGATTTGGTTTAGGGTCTGGGGCTAACCCGCGCAGCGATACCCTGAATCCGATTCAAGTCTGACACTCGAATAGGCCGAAGCTCTCACCACCCGAGCAGCTAACAATCAGATGGGCGGTGGGCAAAATTATGGTCCCTTTGTTGGTCCCTGTTTTAATGCGGCACCTATATATTTTGGGGTGCCCAAAAAGGGACCTTAATTTTGACAACTACCCATATGAATCTCAAGCCTGTGGACTGCAGAAAACGTTCAAGCTGCGTGACCCTAACCTTAAACCCCAAAACCCCCAAACCCTCAAACCCTGAACCCCTAAACCCTAAACCCCTAAACCCTAAACTCCTAAACCCCAAAACCCTAAACCCTAAACCCTGAACACCCGATCCCCAAACCTAAACTCATATGGTCTGAACCCTGGGCCTTCAAGTCCGAAAAACTGTGAACCGACAAAACCCTCAACCCTAAACCCAAAGCCAACTGAACTTGGGTACTGGCCCCATACGGCAACAGTCTACAATAGGGCAGAAACTATCAACAGTGGGTCAGAACTTGTTCGTTCTTTTAGGGCTAGGGGTTAGGTACGGCCCCCATACAGTAACAGTCCACAATAGGGCGACTGTTAAGGTCCTAATGTACCTATATTATGAATATTATCCAACTGTTACTGAGTGGAAGCAGTACCCAAACTAAACCCTGGGCCCTGGACTGCAAGGCACCGACAAACCCTCAACCCTAAACCCTAAACCCCTAAACCCCTGAACCCCCAAACCCTAAAGCCAACTAAACCCTTAAAAACCCCGTCCATGACCCCCAAAACGCGCCTGACTTCTCAGTCCCAAGACTGCTACCGGACTTCAGGATAAACGCAATCGCCATCTCCACCTTTCAGGGGGGCAGGGCGGCTTTTTGCTTGGGAGTGGGGCCTGGGGTTTTAGTGTTTAGGGCTATCTGGGTGTACCTCAAACTATCAAGACCCTTTATTTTTGTAGGGTCGCCAAAATTCAGCATTCGGGCTTATAACAAGAAGCTACGAAAACAGGTTGTGTTAGGTTGAGCTGCTCTTGGTGTTGAGACTCCCGCCACACGCACCGGCTAGCCTATCTTTTTGGATTGCCTGTTATGATTTCCTTATAGAAGTCCCTAAGACTGTAGGATTTTCAGGGTCCTCGTAAATCCTAAACCCCGGACCCATGACATCCTCACTTCAGTAAAGCAAAGCGAAGCTCGAGAACTGCATCCTATTCACATGCTAAGCCGTGAACTTCAAACATCCCAATTGAACGCCGCCCGAACAGCCCCCTTCAACTCCGTGGTGCTTAGTAGGGAATGGGGGAATGGATCCCTACAAAAGTTCCTATATAATCCCCAATAACAGTCGCCGTAATCCATTCCCCCATTCCCTGCTAAGCACCAGGGAGTGTCTAAACCCTTACCCTAAACCAGAAGGATAGGGCCAGCCTTCTGCAAGCAAGTATTCGCAATGGCTGGAGATGGGATCTCTGACTTTAGCCGGTCAATGTTGTCTGGAAGGAGGTCTCGCTGCTTGATGACCTGGCAGGCTACGGGTTCGGATGTGGGAGTTTGTAAAATAGGGTTATCTTGGCCCAACGATAAAGGCTTCCGATGACAACCTGATATGGCAGGGGTTCGTGCTTCTTGGCGATCGCTGCTGCAGCTCCGTTAACTTCCTCCTCTGCTACTCCTTCGACGATACGACGACATGCTGCTGCAACTGCTTCTCCTCAGGGGGTCGGGTTTCTGAGTTTCTGATGAGGCCTGTGCTGGCACGGAGAGTGAATGCTTTCGTTCGGGTGTCGCTTGGGCAGCTACTTTGTGTGACAGTGACTTTCGGGCTTACTCAGTAAAGCTTATGCGCCACCAATCATGAAACAGTCGCAGCCCTCCCTGCAAACAGCAACCCCAACACTACACAAACCAGCTCCGTCACCACACAGCCTCCCTAAACCTGAAAACTCTTAAGCCGTGTTTCCACCCATTGTCATCCCCATGGTATACACAGCCAAATGAAGAAGTGGCACTGAGAATTGCACCGCAACATACTAAAAGTTTCTATAATAGAACACACTGAAACATAATACGCTTTTTACCAAAACATCAAAACATGGTAATGTACGATTTACAACAAAATAACAACTATAATAATATACTGTAAACCAGTCGAGGCACCGATCGAAGCTCGCCGCCAGCGGAGAAGGACTCTCCGAGCCATTGGAAGCCTCTCATCTCGATCGTCACCTCAGGCCTCCGAAAAGAGCTTCGGATTTTTAAGGGGCTTAGGGTGTAAGGTTTAGGGGTTTAGAGTGTAAGGTTTAGGGTTTAGGGGTTTAAGGGGGTTTTAAAGTTTAAGGGTCTAGGGATTTAGGGGTTTGGGGCTTAAGGGTTTAGGGGTTGAAGAGTTTCGGTGTTTTAAGGGGTTCAAGGGATTTTATTACGGGGGTGTCAGGGATTTTTAAGGTGTAAGGGTTTAGGTCTTTAGGGGTTTAAGGGCTTAGGGGTTTGAGGGGTTTTTTAAGCTCAAGGAAATAGAGATTTAAGGGGTTGGGGTGGCTGAAGTCCCGTGCACGAAGTGAGGCAACGCGCAAACTTTCGTTGAACTCTGCCCGTAGCAAATCATGCAGCTGGTCGTTCTTGTTGTACCGAGCCGTGCCGTTCAGCGGAACTACGTGTCTCAGAAGTCGATGCTCAGCCAAGCATTGCCGACGCCTATCTCAGCACCAGTCTTGCTGGCTCGATCGCCCACGTGGGCTGGGGCACAATCTTCTTCGTACAGCACGAGGCCTGGACAGCTTGGCAGTGCAAAGAAAGGCCAGCCCATGGCAGTGACAGCAGATGCTGAAAGTGTGGTGGATGGGGTGAAGGGTTGGTGGGGTGGAGTGGGCTTAAGGGTTTAAGCCTTTCGGGTTACGGTTCCTTTCAGGGATCAAAAAGGTTTTAGGGCTGTAGGGCTTCAGGGGTGTAGGGTTTATGATTCAGGCTATTTCGGGTCCAGGTCTACTTTGGGGTTCAGGGGTTTTTCTAAGGCTTGATGACTTCCAGGAGCTAAAGGCGGTTTCAGGTTTTATGGTTCATAGCGGCTTGAGGGCTCTCTCTGTCCAGGTTTGAGGGCTTCTCGCTTGGCTTTGCAGGGCCTGTGGCTCGGATGCTATCCCATATAAGCCCCTTTATAATGAAGCCCAATAAGGTAGTCCCTAAAATAGGCTGATGCTTATGTCCTTTTTTGGGTCCCTGACATAAGTTCTGTAGCTGGCGTCGGGAACAGGTGGGCCGAAGCAAGCTTGAATTTCAGATGTCGGCAGGGTCTGTTCGTACGGCTAGGAAGCTTCGAGTTCAAGGCTCTCTGTTCGGGACCCACAAAAGCACATAAGCAAACCTTAAGATAGGGATCTCCCATATAACCCCCCTTATAATGAAGCCCAATAAGGTAGGGATATCCCTATAAAATGCTTATGCTTATGTGCTTTTTGGGTTCCTAATCTGTTACATCTAGACTTAGTACTGTTCTATTTCTAGATGCTAGTCCGCCTGCTAGTGATTCTTGGCCTCAGCCGGTTGAGCTGTAGAATACTATACTTCTGGTAGGGACGATGATGGGATGCTGTTCAAGAATCATCCCGCGGTGGTTGGGGTTTGTCCTTTCTTTCGGGTTCTCAAAAGACAAGACCTCTAATCTGCAACAGTCCAATCCCGGAAGCCCTGAATGCTGGCCTCAACTGCCGCAGCCTTCAAACCCAAACCTTTACCCCCAAACCATAAACCCTAAACTCACACTCAAACCCTAAAAGAAAATGTCCAACAGCCGAAACACAGGGTTCCCCCAAACCCCTATTCTAATCATGAAGGCCCCTATAGCTTATACCCTAATCCCTACACCCCCAAACCATAATACGGTTGCAATCCCCGCCAAGCCTACTCAGCTCCCGCCGAAGGTGGGACTCCATCTGCTTGAGGTCTAAGTTCAACTTGCCACCGACGCCTGAGTCTTTAGCAAGGTTTTACGTACGTATCAGGTCACCATGGGCCACTATGCGGCAGTATAGTCTAACCCTAAACCCTAAACTAACAGTGTTGGAACCAGGGCTTTGGAGTGCAAGGAATCAAGCGCGGAGAGCCCGAAAGGCTTAGCTCTGCACCTGCCAAAACCGTTTGAACCCAAAGCACAAAAGGAACCCAAAACACCAAAACCGAAAATCAGATGTCGTCCCTTAAATTTTGATCCAAAATCTGTCGAACCTTCCCTTAACCCTAAGCTCTAAAACTCTCTAGACTTTAGTTTCAATCCCTAACCCTAAATGCTAAGACCCTTAGCCTCAAAACCGTAAACCTTACATGCATGTAGACTGCAGCCCAGAGGCCCCAAGTGGCACATCGGCTGGTCAGGTAGCGCATGAGCTCATGCTTGCTGTATTTGATGACCTGAGGCTCCGGGTTATTCCCGGTTTAGGGTATAGAGTAGATGACCTGAGGCTCTTTGGGCTTGGGGTCTTAGGTTTAGGGCATAGGGGTTAAATTTGATGACGTGAGGTTTAGGGTTCAGGGTAATGGGGCTGAATTTGATGACTTGGGCTTTGCTACGTTTTTTTTTTTTTTTTTTTGTGACACCAGCGCAGTGCTCCGTACCTTGTCGTAGAAGCATTGAGGAACAGTATTTGAAGTAGCCGTAGGAGAAGTGGCAGTATGAGCAGAAAGAGTAGCAGCAACAGGACGGGTGAAAAGAAATCTTCTCTGCAAATACTACACACGCGAACGCACGCACGCACACGTATATGCTGAGGTCTCCCGTGCATCAACTCAGCGCAGGATTCAGGATTGGAGGCGGCATGGCCCCATCAGATCCTAGAACCCTAAAGCCCAAACCCCGAAACCCTGACACCAGCAAAGTCTGAAGCCTGAGCTAACACCCCAAACCCTACGCACTGAGCCGATCCCGGATCATCATGAGATCTAGGACCCTAAACCCTAAGCCGAATCTAGGATGGCTCTGATGGCAGGCAGTTCGGGAACCAAGCCGCGTGATCGACCCTACACGGAAAAAGTTGGTAATTCACATCGACACCTTGAAGAGGAATTAATGAAGACTCCACTTACATAGTCTTAGAGACATTGGACCTTAACTAAACTCTAATGCTGTGCTTTAACCGGAGACGGGGTTATTTCGACGAGAGTGATGAGTCAGAGACGATGTACTTTCCTGAACTCTACACCACAACTCGTGCACCCCAACGTTGTTTCCAAGCCTTCTTTTGGGCTCTCTCGTCCAACTCTTAAAAGGCTCTAGGGCTTTACGGGCCCCTAAACCCTCAGACCCCTTCATGCGAGGCAGAGGCGTCATGCTGCGCCAGTAATCTGGATGACACCTTCCTTGCTGGGTAGCCCAGCGTTCCTGCAGCAAAATCTGGCTTCGGGTTCTGCTTGGGGGTTCTTGAGGTCTAAGTTCACCTCATTATAGGGGATCCGGCTTGAGAGAGTGAGCATTCAGGGTTTTGGGATGCGAGGGCCTCGGGTTGGGCCGGAGATTGAAAGTTGTGGACATGAGAAGTTAAGATTTGGAGCTGCTGGTTCAAACTTCACCGGATCCCAGTGAGCGCGACAGGTCCCTACAGCTCGACACTTTCATCTCACGAAGTGACAAAGTGAAACCGGCCCGCCCAACCAACCCCCAACTCGCCAACCGAGTCCACAAAAAGCAAAAAACACAAAACACGTGAGGCAAATAGAAATCTCCCGGTGGTCACCTCGAATACTTAGGATTATCACTGCAAGGCTCTGTGGCATTTCTCGGCGGATGAGGAGCCCATCCGGAATCCCGCAGTTCTTTGCTACACCCGAAGTCTTGAATCCTGAACTGTAAACCTTCAATGGGTTAGCGATATGACTAAAAAAACCAAACCCCAAACACGAGCCTCAAGTTAATCCTTAAACCCCTCTGAAGGCACCACAGAACTGGCTCCTGCGACGATCTGCACCAGCTGGTTGTGTTGGGCAACCAGCCAGTCGATCACCGCAAGGGCGAACATGCCGTCATCCTGTCGGCACTGAATCCTGAAACCAGACCCTTCTCTCTAACCCGAACCTCGTTTAGGGTTTAGGGTTTAGAGGTTTACTCTAAGGCCCCATAGTAGTTCCTTTTTCGTGGTTCATATTTGGAATCCTATAAGGTAATCCCAAAAAGGAACTACTATGGGGCCTCAGGGTACCCTCAAACCCGAACCTGGCTTTTGCGGGGCGAAGTTCGAGCCGCCGGCGTTGCCTGAAACCTACAGCCCAAATCCTGGGGCCTAAACCCTTCCAAAGCCGTGTCTGGACGGTTGATGATATAAATCCTGCATTACCTTAAGGACCCTAAACTATGGGAATTATGGTATATTCCTTGTTATGGGTAATGCAGGATACATATATCATCAACCGGGAGCTCGGTGCTGGTGTCCGCAAACAGTTGGAGCACCGCTTTACTGCAGTCACCTCCTGAGTTAAAATCCTTACAGGGAACTCCAGTAGGATACCCTATAATTTACCATAAAGGGCTTAGGATAATTAATCATATTCCAACTTTCTGGCTTTTACTTGACCTCCTGGCAAGGAATGGTGGGGCCGACTGCTGCGCAGCGAGAATCTTATGCGCGCCTTCTCCTGAAGATCCTTGCTTTAGGCTGCCAGTTCAGATTTGGGGCAATTGACGCATTTATGCACATGTACATGGCGTATATGGCCTCTTCAGGTTGGGCTTTGAGTCTAGCCGGGACTCGACATAGGGGCTTAGGATGTAAGTTTAAGACTTGGAGTTCAGTTTATGGTACCGGAAGAATCGGCAACCCAGCCAAGCATACCCTTCAGTTCGGCATACTTGCACCCTATCCGGCACACGAGCCTCTGATGCCAGAGGGCGAAGTGGTGAACCCTGGACCCTAGTATACACCCCAAAACACCCTGGAGCCCGACACCCTAAACCCTGTAGTTGCTTTACACTTTCAGGAAGGAACTTAGGAAGATAGGGCATGCTTGTGCATCCGAAGTCGAAATACTGAAGTCTCATGCTACAATGTCTGCTGCAAGCCACACCTTCAAACCATGAAGCCACAACGTCAAAGCCAACGCAAGCCCGATTTTAGATTTTGTGTTTCGGGTTCAGGGTAGTTCCTTTTAGACAGGAAACGACTCGAACTGTTGAACTCTAAGTGCCGCCAAGTTGAAACTCAGACTAAACCCGGCACTTAAATCCCGCCCCAAACCGCAATACTTTATCATAAGCAGTTGGGGCATGGTTCGAAGGCTGATGCGCTCTGGAATTCTCCAAAGATTACGTTAAGGGCATTAGGATATTGATGTTCCTACATGTGCTTGCGTTTGGCTTCTACCGCAAAGCCAACGCATGATGTCCATTACAGAAGTTTTTACACTCGCCGAAAACACTAGCCCTAGAACGCCAGACCCTTCACCGAAATGTCAACTCGAAATACACCTTCATCGTCCCGAAACCCCAATGGACGAAGCGCCATGATATGGCTAATCATGCAAGCCGCATAATCTTGATATGATCACACATTCAGCTTAACTGGTCACTCCACCAAACATCCCGCCCCCCTGCCAACCGCGGCCATAAACCCGAACAACAGAGCCTAAGCCCCTGAAACAGCAACCGTAAATGCTAAACCGAGCCGCCAAACACCGTCACAAGCCACTAAATCTGCAGCGGTAACCCCCATCTTTCAACACCCAACCCTGACCCCTGACAATGAACCCCAAACCGATTCTCAGCTCACTCAGCTGTCCTTTGAATCGGGAATGCACATGAGGATCGTATCCTGGCCAGACAGGGTCGTGCACTGTTCAACGACGGCTGGGGCGCGATCCCTGTCGATTGCTTCGCGCCTTATGTGAAGAAGTGAAGGTTCGAAGGATCTGTTAAAAACCGTAGTGCACAGGTTTTTAAAACAAAGGTAGTGTTTTTAACCGTAGTGCATGGGTTTTTTTAAAACAAAGGTTGGTTAAACAACCTGCGCACACTACGATGGGTTTCAAATGTAATTAGGATTTAGACGTCAGGCCGATGTTGAGTGCCCAGGACGCTTACGAAGGGTCTAGGGGCTGAGGCAGTATGGAGATTATGACTCTTTAGGCCCCCCTACTATAATTAGCTCCCTCATAGACCCTTTAGGGATAACTTTAAAGGGAACCCTCTTCAACCTAAGGTTCAGGCGCTCGGAGCTGCTCCGACAAAGCGACCGAGTGGCCTCTTGAGAGATTCTCTTGGCGCGCATCTGCTCGGTGATCTGCAGGCACCTGAGCAGCAAACCCAAGCAAGGACGGTAGAGACCTAGGGATTAGGGTTTAGGAGGCTTAGACCAGAATAGAGAACCAAGGGAGCATAGTAGAGACCTAAGGTTCAGGGTCTAGGGTCTTTCGAGCTTACAGTGGCGAAACAAGCCCCCGAACTCTAAACCACAAGGAAGATAGTTCTGCAGATCTATGTAGTGCAAGGAACGGCTGCGCTCTTGCTTCGTGGGTTGTGGACACCAAATGCAATACGGCAATACTGAATAGCGCTTCCAAGCCCTAACCCGGAAACCCTCCCTAAACCCAGAAACCTTATTCCGTAAATACAGTAACTAAGTTAGATTCTTGTCGTAAGTCTCGGTCTCATCCACTCTGCTGAAAGCTCTAAGACAACTGAAAGCCCAAATGCCACACCTACGCACGAACCCTACAACCTAGAATCGAAGCTCCTCAGCAAGAGCCACTATGGAATGCGATGTAACATATGGGAGTTTCCGAGAATTAGGGGTACCTTATTTTGGGGCCCTTATAACAAGGATCCTACTATTTAGGGTGCTATATTCGGTCCCCCATGTTCGGAAACTCCCATATTGTAGTAGAAGATGTACAAGCCCAAAGGCTCCATGTACCCATATAGTAGGTACTTAGGCCTTAAAGTAGGGACCCCTTTACGGCCTAAGTATCTGCTATATGACTACATGGGTACATGGAGCCTTTGGCAAGGCCAGGCACTCGGGAGGATCTAGAAAGTAGATCCCCTAATTTGGGGCCCTATACTACTACGGGTACTTTGCAGGAACCCCCCATTAAGGGATCTATTTTTTGGATCCTCCCGGGGGTCTGGGAAGGCCAGGCACTCATACTCTAAAACCGAAACTCCTGGGCATGAACCACTGTGGAATCCTACGAAACATTGTAGTACCTTAATAGAAATAAAGGATATACAAGGCCAGGCACTCATACTCGCGTTATGAACCCTTATAGAGCCCTGTAAAGGACCCTTATAGTACCCTCATAGTTGCCCTTTTAAGGAGCTCTTAAGGTCCCCTATTGTAGTAGAAGATATATAAGGCCAGGCACTCATACTCGCAGTATGGCATTGCCAGCTTCCACGCCCGCTCAAACTGTCTGAAGGCCTCAGTGAGCCGAGCTGAGCAGGTGAAGTTGTAGTATCCTTAAGGGAGGGGGGTCCAACAGGGGTATATAGCCTAGTGATCCCTAATTCTCCCTAGTACTCCCTAAGGTTCCCTTACAGTCCCCTAAGGATTCCTTATACCCTCCCCCCTTGAACCACCCTCCCTGAAGGATCCTATAATGAAGAGGTGCAAGTATGGTTTGCCCAGAGACTCCAATACGGTTGATGATATAAATCCTGCATGACCCATAATAAGGAATATACCATAATTCCATTGTGTAGGGTCTTGAAGGTAATGCAGGATTTACATCATAAGCCGTATCCCTACTTGTCGCGTATCATGGGGAACTAAAGGTTAACCTTTTTGGTTATATAGGGATTATATAGGGACTATACTACCCAAAAAGGTTAAAGTTTGCTTACTCTACTACTAGGTATCCCTCAATTGAGGAGTATAACTTAAATCATATTGGAGATCCTACCAGTGTTTAAGGTACATTCCTCACTTGAGTGATATTGGGTGGGATTCTGGGTTTATGTGTCGAGCGGCTCATGGGGTAAGGGTTGAGGTTGCGGGGTGTAGTTCTTGGCTTTACGGCATTTATGTTTCTGGAGGACTCGCTCCAACAAGGGCATGCAGAACTTGTTTCTCTGCACCTGCAGTATTTAGCGTAAGTTCTTAGGTACTGCCCCCATACAGTAAGAGTCTATAATAGAGAGACTATTAAGGTCCTAATAGATCTAGATTATGAATCTTATTCAACTATTACTGAGTGGGGGCCGTACCCAGGCAAGTTCCATATAGGGATTTGCCCTTCGCCCAAAACCTTAACCCCAAAATCCTCCCTGAACCCTAAACCCTAAACCCTAGACCCTAAACCCTAAACCCTAGACCCTAAACCCTAAACCCTAAACCCTAGACCCTAAACCCTAAAACCCAAAACCCTAAACCCTAAAACCCTAAACCCTAAACCCTAAAACCCAAAACCCTAATCCCAAAGGCTGCGGGTTCCAGTCCGGAGCTTTAGAGTCGGGTCATGGGTTACTTGGAGGATCATGGGACTTAGTAAGTAAGGCTCGTTTTGGGGTTCCTTAAAGGGATCCATAAGGGAGCTATAGGGTTTCTATAAAGACTTTGAAGGAGGATCATGGGACTTAGTAAGTAAGGTTAAAAGTACCCTAATTGGGGTTATAAGTGGTTATACGTATCATTACCCTAACAATCACCCTAGTTACTAAGTCCCATGATCCTTTAAGTAACTGCTTTTGGCGCAGCATGCAGCACCGCTCCATAACTATACAAGGAACTCCCAATAACCCCTATCAGGGTTTAGTGCAGTAGTCTACTTTGGACAGCTCTTCATTCGATGCTGGTTTAGGTACCTTAACCCCGAATAACCTACCCTTTTAAGGACTTATATAAGGAAATCAGAATAAGGAACCCCAAAAACGTAGGTTCTTAGGGGTCCAGGTACAAGCTCCGGCAACCCTCGACCGATGTTCAAAATTTCGATCTCAACTCTCCCACAGAACCCGTGGCCTCTACAGAAAACCGATCTAACCCACTTCTACTATTCTATTACCTTCCAGCTTTCTTGACTTCCTCAGCCATAAAAACCTACAAAACCGACACACATACCCTACACTTCTATTACCTTCCCACTTGCTTGACTTCATCAACCATGACAAAAAGCTACACATTCATAGCCTTACACAGCTAAACTCTGAAACCCAAATCGTTAATACAGATCGCCGGGCTTTTGGACTTCATCTTTGCGGGATTGCGGCTTAGGGCATAACGGTTTGGGGTTAAGATCGCAGGCCCCAAGGCCCTCAGCCACAGCCACAGACCCAGACACTGCCCTATATACTCCCTAATTATGCTACTATCCCAACCCCAGGTGCCCTGCTGTTGGGTGCTTTAGGACCCTAAAACCACTCATACGCCCCTTTTAAAACCTACGACGAACCCTATTGAAGCACGTGTAGGTTTGGACTCTCAGATCTAGGGCTGAATGACTTGGGCCGGCCAAGGTGCTGCTGTCCAGTGCGCTTGCTCTTGCGCATTTCGTGGGATCTGGTTCGGGAAAGGGTAGGGATACTCGGTAAGGGTTCAGTCTTGAGGCTCACCGCTTTGAGGCCCCTCTGCTACGAAAGGAAAGTTGATGTCAAGACATCCATAAAGGGAGCCAAATACGTACTGCAACATTGGGCACAGCTACGGCGATGACACAACTAGCAGCCGAGAAGCACAGCAAAAGGCAGAGGTCGTTCCCACGGCGGAAAGTCTAGTGCTGATGATTGTGATGATGACAACAACGGTCCCAACAGCAATGTATACAGCAACGTAGCCAAAACAACAGCAAGAATAATGCTGACCCAAAAACAATGTTGTGTACTCTGACCGACAGTGTCCACTGTCACATGGAGTTTGCGAGGCTGGACATTGGGGTGCCCTACAGGACACTATTCTCGGACCGCGGCGTATAGCGACTTTCCTGAACATGCTATACCACATGTCGACACAGGATAATGCCGATAAGTTCAAATCGTTGCCACGACACCAGGGGGGCTGACAGCAGAGGATTTACACTCCTGATTGCTGCCGTGATCATCTCGCGAGATTTCGTGATTGAGCAACCTGAACGTGTCCGTACAGCCGAAGATTGTGGTTCGAAGGCCTCTTGCTTTCACCCTAAACCCTGAACCCTCGACTCCAAGCGGACCCTCTAAGCCCTGTAGAAGTGCCTTCTCCAGCCTAATCACAACCGTAATCACCAAGTCCCATGAACCTTCAAGTAGTCCCTTTAAAGGAGCCCTTTAGGGAACCCTAGTCGCCCTGTAAAACGTGCCTTCTCCAGCACTTCTGCAACCGTCAGCTTGCCGGCATCTTCCTGCGCAGGCCAACCAGCGTGCTAGACAGCGGGCTACAGGCATCCCTCATCAGAGGCTCGGGGCCTGCCAACAAGTATGTTTAGGGTTTAGGGGTTTAGGGTCTGCATTGCTTAAAGGATCATGGGACTTAGTACGTAACTTGGAATATACCATAATTCCCATAGTTTAGGTCCTTAAGGTACTGCAGGATTTATATCATCAACCGTACTTAAAGGATCATGGGAGTTAGTACCTTGGGTTAGTATTAGGGTAACTATACTTATAACCCCAATTAGGGAAATTATAACCTTACTTGCTAAGTCCCATGATCCTCCAAGTACAGGCATCCTGCAACAGGGCCCCCAAAAAAGCACCTGAGCAAAAATTAGGATATATCCGATATGAGCCCCCCTTCTAAAGAACCCCAGTAAGGTAGAGATATCCCTATAAAATGCGTATGCTTATGTGCTTTTTGGGTCCCTAATACAAGCTAGTATATCTCATACCTAGATACTTCAACAGGGTCTTCGGTCTAGTCGAAATGTCTTCCGAACTCTCCAGACGGATCAGTAGACCCTAAAACCAGACCCGTAACCCTGTAAGCCGAGAACGCTGGACACTGAACCCGAAACCTAAAACCCTAAAACCCTAAATCCTGAACCCTGGCCCCTAAACCCCTAATCCCCAGACCCCTAAACCCTAAACCCTACGCTGAACCCGAAACCATCGCTGCAAAATCAAACCTGTTCCCTGCGACCCTGAAGCCGTACCCTACCGTTGATGGACAAAATCCTGCATGACCGTAAGGACTCTAAACTATGGAAACTATGGTATATTCCTTACAATGGGTAATGCAGGATTTTGTCCATCAACAGTACGACCCACAAACCAGAAACCCTCAATGCTTATCCCAAAAGCCTGGGCCATAATCTCAACGCCATTCAACTTCAGGGGCCATGGTATCCCAGGACCCCCCAAGGGCCCTTTAATAGAGTCCTTATGACCCTTAATAGTGGGTATTTGGGGTATATTAGAGGGCACTTGGGGGGTCTCGGTCCAGAATAGGGTTTCTTTTGGCGCGTCGTATGCCGTACTTAATTGTTTTCGGAAGCGCTAAAAAGCGGGATCTACTAATTCTCCGAGCCCGATCTTCGTCAATTTCCAGCGGTCTCCGTGGGTGCCTTGCTGTTGCTCTACTTCATACTTCAGAACTATTCGGCCCCTGAACTCAAAAACATCCGAGGGTGCCTTAGTGATTCGGCCGCTGAAGTTGTTGATGCACAGCTGCTGCCACCTCGGACGGGCCAAGCCGTCGCTGAGCATGGGATTTTCATCAGTTTGTATAGTTCTCTCAATTTGGGTCCGCTTGTAGGGCTCCTTAAAGGGATGATCTGTGCGGGTTTGTATAGGTCTTGAATAAGGGTCCTATATGTGTAGTTCGCAAGGTTTGGGTCCCTTGCTGGGGTCCTGCTAGAAGGGTGCCGATTTCTTTTGGGCTCCAAGAAAAATCATCATTTAGAGAACTACCCATGTAATTATACCTAAACCCTGATTGGTCACGGCTCCGGCCTTCCCAAGCCCTGACTGGAATTGAAGCTAAGGAGTTTGGGTCCGACCAAAAGGTTCGGTGAACCTACCTCAAGGCCTCAAGCGTCGTGCTTTGCAGGGTTTGAAGTCCAGGGGTGTAGGTGTAATCGAATGAGACAAACCCCAAAACCCTAAACCCCTAAACCCATAAACCTAAACCCTAGACCCAACAACCCTAAACCCCAAAGCCCCCAAAACCCAAGAACCCCGAGCCCGGTTCTCCCCACGACTGCCATCGAAGCAACTCGAAGACTCCCACGATAGTTCCGAGGGCCGGCCTTGATGAAAGGTACGGTTCATGATATAAATCCTGCATTACCCATAATAAGGAATGTACCATAATTCCCACAGTTTAGGGTCCTTAGGTAATGCAGGATTTATATCATCAACCGTAGGAGGTCGGGCTCAGGGTTTAGGGCTTAGGGTTCAGCGTTTTGGGTTTAGGGTTTTGGGTTTTGAATTTAGGGTTTTGGGCTTAGGGTTTAGGGCCGTTTTGGGGTTTAGGGTTCAAGGGTCTCCATGACTATTAGTTTAGGATTTAGGGTTCAGGGGTTTGGCGGCTTTAGGGCTTTTGGGGGTTTAGGGGCTTTGGGGGTTTAGGGCTTTAGGCCTTTAGCGGTTCACGGTTTAGGATTTGGGGTTTAGGGCTCGGGGTTCCAGGTTCAGGGTTTAACGTTTAAGGGTTTAGGTGATAGCATTCAACATTCTAAACTTCTACTTATTGGCCTTAAGTATGGAAAAAACATGTAAAAAGCTACCCAGCTATGAAAGGCAGGATGTGGGGCTTAGGGGCTAGGGCTGAGGGTTTCGGGATTTAGTTTATGGTTGTACGATTCGGGGTTGAGTGTTTTCGGGAATCCTGATCAGGGCCATCGGACGTAGTAAGTAAGGTTATAACTACCCTAACTGGGGTTATAAGTATAGTTACCCTAATACTAACCCTAGTTACTCACTCCCATGATCCTTTAAGTACGATTGGTGACAGAAAAAATACATATACATATATATATATATATATATATATACATATATATATATATATATATACCCTGCATTACCTTAAGGACGCTAAACTATGGGAATTATGGTATACTCCATATTAAGGGTCACGCAGGATTTATGTCATCAACAGCAGGGCTTAGCGCCTTAAGCTCTTTAACGCTACACTCACTCGACCTCCTTCCCCAGATACACGCAATCCCTAGACCCGAAGCCTGCTCTAGACCTTAATAAAGGAGCCTCAATAGGTTTTGGTTAGGGTTTAGGGTTTAGGGTTTTGGGTTTAGGGCTTAGGGTTTCGGGCTGCAGTGCAACATAATTACTACATTCATATACTCATAGTAAGAGACCCATAGGGGTGGTTGTCAAAATTATGGTCCCTGTTGGGGTCCCTTATATAGTGCGGCACCTAATATTGAAGGCCCCCAAAGGAATACTGTTGGTAAAAAAAGAGGCTTCCACGTTACAGCCTAAACTCGAGCCCAAGTCGAGTCGCAGGGACCTGACGGCCTTCGCCACAAAGGCTGAATGCACAGAGTTGCGTTTCATCTGAACATCCCCAAACCCTCAACCCTAAATTACCCTAAACCCTAAACATCTGAACCTCCCGACAAGATTGGAAGGCACTAGAACCGCAGAGGTAACGACAAGTGTGACCATACTAACGGGAATTGTGACTCAAGCTATAGGGCTTGGAGGTTTGAAGGCGCCGGGGCTAGGGCCTATGGTTGAGCTCTTTGGATCTAAGGTTTAAGGGTTTACGGTTTAGGGTTTGGGGTTTGGGGTTTAGGGTTTGGGGTTTTAGCCCAGATGCAGAATGTTGATGAGCGGATTCTGCAGCACGGTGTTGAGCACCTGAACGTCGCACGGTCAAACATTGAAGGTGGGGTATAGGACGTTGGTTTTCGCGTTTTTGCAGGGTCGGGGAGTGGTCTCAGGGTTTTGGGCCTTTGGCTTGGCCTACCTTAACCCCGATTAACCTACGTTTTTAAGGACTTATATAAGGAAATCATAATAAGGAACCCCAAAAGGGCAGGTTCTTTGGGGTCCAGGTATGGATTACGGGTTAACGCTCAGCTGTCAGCACCAGTGCTGCTGCCATGACTGTGACTTCGTGTCTTTGCAGCACTGGGCTTTGAAGTAACCAGGGAGAAAAAAACATAGACTTGTATTTCATATAGGTCCCTGAAAGGAACAGGTACCAAAAACACGTATTCAAGCATGGTACTCCAGAACGCAGAGCAACTATTTCCCGTGTTGGCACCACTGTCCGTATTTGGGAGTTTGAGACAATGCGGGACCCAAATGTGATGCAGAACAAAACAATCCGTGGACTTCAATCGGAGACCCACGTTTTTATACATCTGAAAACGAAGCTTGATTCTCGCATTGTGGGTCTTCGGCATGTTGGACAGACAAAGTGCGCGCCAGCTGCGCACAAGAGGACGGGAACATGACAGAGCAGCAATCGGATCATACTCAGCAATATCTGCCACGACATCTACTACACAAGTAAGTGCTCCGAGAAAGACCAAGACCGTGACTTGAACAACAGCCCGTGTCAAGAGGTTTGAATGATCTCAATCTCATGTCCAGCCGACTCGAAATGAAATGGAGCATATGCCGACGAGCACGGTCCTAAGACCAACAAACGCAAATGATATAGTACGTTGCCAAACCCGTTCCGAATCGTCACACTTAGGCTAGACTCCTCTCTGCTTTCGCATATTGGTACCTAGCTACTGTCTGGTGCTTAGTGGGGAATGGGGGAATGGATCCCTATAGTAGTCCCGATGTAATCCCCAATAATAGTCCCCATAACCCATTCCATTTCCGACTAAGAAGCCATTCTAGATCCCTCATAGTAGCCTTATAGACCCCTTTAGAGGAACCCTGAAAGAAACCCTGTAGAACGAACCCTTAAAGGAATCCATTCCCCCATTGCCTACTAAGAACCAGACAGACTACAGGGAACTCCAGAAAGTTGGAATATGGTTTCATGGTAGGATACCCTATAATTTACCATAGAAGGGTTAGGATAATCATATTCCAACTTTCTGGCTTCTACTGCACAGTAACAGTCTATAATAGGGCTACTACTAAGGGCCTAATATATCTATATTATGAATATTATCCAACTGTTACTGAGAACCAGACAGACTAAGGGTCTTCGGCTCCCTCCTGGGTGCTCAAAGACTTGGCAGCGCACCAAGCTCAAATCCTCAGACTAGAAGCACTGCCTCTCAACCCTGAATACAGTCCCACAGCCCTCAATCCTCAAACAAGTAGAACACACCCAAAGGAAATGCGTAAACACTCAGAAGCTTCGTTCCGAAAAGGCTGAACTCGCCGGAAAGAAAGCGCAACAATCTACGCAAACCCTGACGCTTCTCTGTGTCGACCGAGGAACCGGGAAGGATTCCTTGGAGTTCGTCTCCATTCCAATCCTTGGGGTCTTCTGTCGGGGCTCTGAATGGGGTTCGGAAAGGGATTTAGAAGGGTTTCGGTGTTTCGATCTGTTGTGCGGGATAATATGGCGTTAGGGCTTTATGCAGGACTGTCCACGAGAGAGGCACGCCAACATGATTACGGCGGATTGGGCTGAACCGCTACTTGTCACAAAGCCGCGCTGTCCATGAATGGCTTCGTCAAGTTTTGTTAAAGCTCTTCATGTTCCTGTCGTTCTAATGCTTCAGCCTTACTGTCAAGACACGCTCGATGCTAGTCTTTCGCATCGTTGCTCCGATTGGTCCTGCGCGTAGGGTTTTAGTTTTTGGAGCTTGGACAAGCATGAAGGATCTTTGGTTGTGAAACCAGCGCTGATGAAAGGAGTTAGGCTAGCCCCTAAAACACTTTAGAGAAGGACTTTGGGGCTTGATGGGGGTGTAGTGTAGGGGCCTTCGTAATTAGAATACGGGTTTGGGTCCCATTATGCTCTACTTATATTACGGAACCCCCAAAATAGTATTGGAAATTATTTAGGCCCCTGTATTAGTCTGATGGTCTGCGCTGTCGGGGCTTCAGCAGTCAGAAACGTGGGGGGGGTCGGCGCATAATGCGTCAGAATCTTTGTAAACAGGGAATGCTGCTGCCATCTACGCAGGCCCCCTAGATTCAAAACCCCAAACCGTAAATAAAGTCGAGATTGAAGCCCAAACCGTGCAACCAAGTGTCTTGTTGTGCAGCGCATCAAGGGTCACTGCCCTCAGCGGAGGCGTGAGATGGGTTGAGTCTTCGGTAGCACTTTGGGATACTGTAACAGTTACTATAACTAATAGTTGCTACTAGTACTGTATAGTTACTACATGTTACTACAACGGAAAACATAATGCTTATGGACTTTGTGTCAAAGGCTCAGTGCAAGTTTGGGCACGAAGCGGTTTAGGGCCTCACTCAAGGCATTGTTCATGCCGACACAATGTTTCGCTGCAATAGCTTTTTTGTGACGGCTACTCTTTAATACTGCGTTGCTTGAACTTCTGCCATAATGGATGCTAATTATACTAGCTACTAGAGCTAGGTTCCTGAGTGGCCCCGGAATAATAAGGGTACCCTTTTTCCCAATCTTCCGTAAAGGGTACTACTCAAAAACCTAAAGAGCGGTTACTACAACTAGGATACCCAGTAACCTTAGAATAAAAAGGCCTCTCTTTTTGGTATTGGGTAACTTTATAAGGAACCTAGGACTACAAAACGGGAATAAGGGTACTACTGGGCATCCTAGTATACTAAACCCTCGACCCTAAAACCTAAACCCTAAACCACCAAACCCCTTATAAACCCTAAACCCCTTATAACCCCTAAACCCTAGTATACTGGAGATCCTAGACAACTTCCGGCAAGGGGCGATCGGAAGGCCCAGAGCTGGGGCATCTCCGCCTGACGGCTTCAGGAGCTCGAAGATGATAGGGGGCTTAGGGTTAGTTATGGCTTGCCTGCAGCTGGAAAGACCTACCCTTTTTTAAGATTCTTAAACTAGGTTTTAAAAAAACTCTTTCTTGAACCCAGCATAAGAAGCCCAAAAAAAGTAGATCTTTTCGGCAACAAGTAGGGTTTACGGTGACAGGCTGCGGGATCTTTTTCGTCAGTATCTTCAGTTTAGGCTTTCGGATTCAGGGTTCAGAATTCCGGGTTCAGGACTTCTGTGTGCAGTTTCTGCACTTTAGAGCTGTCTTACATATCTGAGACCTAAACCTTGACGACCTACTGAACTTGAGCACCCCTGCCTCAAATTCCTTTGCTTAGCTAAGCAGCCCTTCGTGGGTTTTGCAGAGCTGCAGCCAGACTTGTGCGAACTAGAACTTACCTTTAGGGGCTGTTTGGATTTAGTGATTACCCAGAGGCTCCATAGTAGTTCCTTTTTGCGATTACCTTATAGGGTTCTAAATATGAACCCCAAAAAGGAACTACTTTAGGGCCTCTGGGTAGTGTGCTCAACTTGAAGGGTCCAGGGTCCCAGATGCCCGAGTTTAAGTGCTATTTGCTTAAGAACCCCCCAAAAAATAAAAAATATATTCCTTATGGGGGTAATATAGGGATTATTATGTTTTTTTATTTTTGGGGTGTTTCTTAAGCAAACAGTAGTTAAGTGCAGGCTTCCAGGTGAGCACAATGTCCTACTTGCAGCCCGCACAGGCCCGAAACCTAAAAGCAGGCACCGCAAGGAAACCTTCAAAGGAAGCCTATTCTTATGAAAGCGCCTCAACCTTGAAACCTAAACCGTAAGCCTCTTATGAAACTCTTTCTAATGATCCTCAACCTTGACTCCTAAACCGTAAGCCTCTTATGAAATCTTACTAATGCACTCAAGCTTGAATCCTAAACCGTAAACCTCACGCACCCTAAAGTTCCACAAACGCCGAAGGCTTCAAAACGGAGCCTCGCGCTTCGCGCTGGGGAAATCTCGGACCTTGTGACGACGGCTTCAGGATTTCATAAGGAGATGCGCGATAACGCTTTAGGGTTTGACAGTTTAGGTCTTAGATCCGAAAGGCTCTGTTACAGGGAACTCCAGAAAGTTGGAATATGGTTTCATGGTAGGATACCCTGTAATTTACCATAGAAGGGTTAGGGTAGTCATATTCCAACTTTCTGGCTTCTACTATAAGGGTCAGGGGATGTTCTAAGGGTGCAAATCAGGGTTCTATGAGGGTTTCGGGGCTTCGGGTTTACCTGAGCCCTGAAGGACCTGCCTTTTTAAGGACTTATATAAGGAAATCATAATACGGTTGATGATATAAATCCTGCATTACCTTAAGGGCCCTAAACTATGGGAATTATGGTATATTCCTTATAATGGGTCATGCAGGATTTATATCATCAACCGTAGGGAGCCCTAAAAAGGGTGGGTTCTTCAGGCTTAAGGTAGGCTTTGCATGGGACTCGGAGTTTCCTGTTTGATCGCGTGTGATTCTCTAGACCCAAGAATAGCCTAAGAATAAAAGGGTGCCCTTTTTGGTTTAAAGGGGCTTATAAGGGAACCGGAACCCCCCAAAAAGGGAATAAGGGCCTACTCTAGGTCCTAGTTCTGGATTCTCAGAAACTCACGGTGTTTAGTTTTTGGTTCAGTCGAACCGTTCATGTCAGATTTAGGGCGTTTAGGGTTTACTTAGTTTGCTTTGTTGAGACTAAGCTTGGTTTTGAAGGGTGTGTGGACGAGGAATTAACTGTATTGTTTTTGGGTTTTAGGGTTGCCAAGGTGCATAACAATGCTTTCGGGTTGGGCGTTTTATTTGGCTTTCGGGCTCCAGGTCGGGGGGTGTGGGATTTAGGGCGATTGGGGTAGGGTGACGGTCCTCCAGTCTTACTTTTTTGGCTTTGGGTTGAAATTTCGGATTCTTCTTGCTGACGTAGATCCTTTGATGGAGTTGCCTCAGTTAGCTACAGTTAGGGTTTATAGGGCTTATGCCGACAGGACTCTACTCTCTCTCTCTCGCATGCGGACGATCCGGCGCGGTCCATGCAGGCCAAAAGTAGCAAGCTACAGCCAATTCAAACTTGAAACACAAAAACTTGAAACACTAGCGAGGAAGACACGGAACGTTCATCAGAAACGTACCGCGTCCCTCAGGACGACGCGGAAAGCTGGTGCGGCGCTGCAAGCGCCAACCTGACGGAAGGAGAGTGCAGAGCAAAATCCAGCCTCGACACAGAAGAACCAAGGGGGGCGAAAATCCACGCCGGCCGCTGTTGAGAGGCCAGGAGCAGCCAAGCAGCATTCGGGCAAAGGTGCAGAAGCACAGAACGAAGCTGCAGCCCAGGTGGCTGCTCAGAGCACAAGCAGTGGCCCAGGCCGACAAACTTGCCCAGATGAAGGAGGGACAAGGTGTGACGGAGCAGAAGCTCGGAGCCGGAGGCAGAAGGGCTGCCCGTAGACGGGCAGAATGCCGGGACATCGGCGCCGTTGTCGAGCAGCCGAGTTGCAGCTCGAAATTGAGAGAGCAGACGTGGCCCAGCCCACTCAGAGGTGGCGAGGATATGCCAGAAGGCAGCCAGTTGATTCCACACTGGCGGAAACCGCCAGCAAGCAGGCTGCCGGTACAAACCTGGCCACCATGGCGAGGGCAGGCTCGAATCCACAGCCAAAGTGAAGGCCAGAAGGACAGGGGCAGGGGTGGCCGAGGGAGCGGCGACTGGAGCAGGCATTGTCGGTTGAGGGCAGACTTGATCACTCGGTGGGCCGGCGAGCCCCTCACCAAGCGACTGGCTGAGTAACTGGTCCCACTCCTGTTGCAGGGCATCTGGTGCCCATGGTTGGCCGTTTGTGGCTGCCTCGCGCTCTGCAGGCGTGGCGTTGATGGGGCCACTGATACGCAAGGGCGGTAGCCGTCGATGTTGTTGTGGGCCCCGACGCTTGGACCCAGAGCCGTAGGTGTGATGCGGTCCGACAGAAATCTCCAAGGACAAGCGGCAGGCAGGGGTAGTGGAGATGTGGTACTTGAGGCGGTCCGACGAATGGAAGTCTCGCAAGCACCAACTGCAAGTCGTACCATCACAAAGGGCCGTGGCCCGGGCCAGGATCCCATGCTTGCGGTGGCGATGGGCCGCAAGCGCCTGTTGTGACCGTCCGGTCCAACCGCATTCAGGGCAGGAGACAGGCTGTGGGGTACCGATGGTGCCGGTGGAAGTGTGGGTGGCCCTGGTCCGCCAGACCCTCTGGAAGGCCATCAGGCAAGAGCCGTAACGGCCCATGCGTTTGCAAGCTCCCCGAAGGAGCCGGCAGTGAGCACGCGCAACACGCATGGGACTGTCCTGGAGCTGGGCTTCAGTAAGACCCGACAACCGACCCACTTGGGTGAGAGAGTCTCGCAGGAGGTTAGTCCATGGGAGATCCCGTTCACAACAGGCTTCGACCAAGTCAAGGACGGCCGGGGGTGCTGAGGTGGCAATCTGCACAGTTAGGCGTGCTCTGGCAACTACCACAGCAACAGCAGGTGTCGTCGCTTGGACCAAAATGTCCAAGGCTTCGCGGGTAAGATGATGGGAGACCTGCCACGAGGAGACCAGGGCCCGTTGGCAGCGGTCGAAAAAGCCCTGATAGATCGACCAAACCCGCCCTGAGGTCACGAGGGCAGTCGAAAGGCTGGAGTAGGCAGCGGGCAGCACCCGGCCGGTGAACCACGCAAGTTTAACGGCAAAAGGCAAGGCCGGGGAACGCATAAGTCCGTGGGCCTGGGCCCAAGCAGCTTGCCCCCGTTGAACGGAGGCTTCAGCATCTCTCCTGCCATTGTCCGGCGCTGTCTGTGGCACCCCCAAGTATTTATACTCAGCCACGATGCGCAGGGTCCGCCCCGGTGCAAACGTCACCTGCGACTGGGGCAAGAAAAGCCCCTGGACCTCGCAGGAGCAGCAGCCCTTCCGACTTGCCGGCACCCAAGTTGACACGAAGACGATAGGATTCAGCAGTGTCGACGATGGTGCGTGTGACAACAGGGACAGTGGCTTCGAGCTCCTCAGCCGAGTCGGCATCAGTAAGCACCGAGAGGTCGTCTGCCCAAGCGACCTGGAATGGGCGGCAACTACCCCCAACTGCTTCGACCGCCGAGTGGTGCCCGATGCCTTGTGCAGCAAGCTGCTGTTCAACATCGTCGAGGATCTGAGCGAATATCGCTCCGAAAAGGACATCTGCCAGTCCGTCGCCTGGCCTGCTGCCACGTCCAGCCAGGATGATGGCATCGTGCCCCGCGAGAGTCCAGTGCGAGCACCGTACGCAATCTTCGAGCAGACACACCGCTTCCTCCGCCATGCCCCGTCTTCGTAGGACCCCATCTCGAAGGAGACCGGATGCGAGGGAGGTCGCGCGGAGTTGTCGGTCATCCGCAGCGTGACAGCCGAAGAGGAGGTCCCGATCAGCTTCATAATACGCCGCTTGGACATCCAAGAACAGAGCGAACCAAGAGCGGTTAGCGTAGTCGCTGAGGGCCGTCAGAGACCTGAACACAGACACCGCGAAGCCTGTGTGTACTCCTCGACGCCCTCCCAGCTGGAGAGGGTGATAGGCAGCAAGTACTTCCTGACCTAAGGAATCCCGGACCTGTCCATGCCAGACCTTGGCAATGCCGTTGAGAAGCGCGATAGATCGGTAGTTGGCTGGGACGCTAGCAGGTCCCTTTTTGTGCAAGGCACATACGATAGCAGCTTTAAAATGGAGCGGCTCCCGGCCCTGACCGGCAATGTCCGCGCAGAGGCTCCAAAGCCACTGGGCTGCCTCCACAGGCTGCGTGCGCCAAAGCCCGTTTCGCAACCCGTCCGGTCCGGGTGCTTTGTGGAGCTTTTGGCGTCGGCATTGATGTTCAACCTGAAGGAGGGAAGGCAGAGCAGCAGGGCATGGCGCGCGTGGGCGGGACTCGGAGGCCCTGAAGGCGGCGAGTAGCCCTTGTTTCGTGACTCGACTGCCGGCCTCCTGGCGCTGGAATTGGAGTAGCAGGTCTGCATCAATATCGTGGCCTCCTGCCGCAAAAACCTTGCGCCGCTCTGCGGCCTTCCTAGAGGCCCATTTGAGCCGATGAGTGGCTTCCATCGCACGGCCTGTATCGAGCCAAAACTCGGTCGCCGTGGCAGTAAGTTTGCGGAAGTGCTCTGCCTTGTCCCTTCTCGCCAAGAAGTGAGCATGCTCGCGCGCCCGAAGGACTCGGAGCCACGTCCTGGCATAGGCCCGGTGTCCGATCCGGATGCCGACGCGGATGTGCTCAATAGGGGCAGAGCGGGCCGCCCAGGCCTTGAAGGCCAAATGGAGCTGATTGAGGGTGCAAGTCCGAGCCTGTTGACGAAGGATCTTGCGATCGGCTTTCAGCGCCGTGAGGACCTGAACCGCCTCGTCAGAGATGTACGGTTGCCGCGGGATGATGCCACTGGCTTGCCGATGCCGGCTGGCCAGGCGGTGATAGCGGGAGGTGAGGGCTAGGGTGGCCCTATGTGGACCGCCCGGGTACTTGAAGCCTGCCCAAACCTCTGGGGCAATGTGCGTGGCGGTCGCCTCAGGTGGTGCCAGGGAAACCGGGGTCTTAGTAAACTGTTGACAACCCCTTACGCGCGCAGTACAGGCAACTGGACCGTGGTCCAGAGTGCTGTTGACGATGTCAAACTCAGGGAGGCACTTGGACTCGTCCACTGTGATGTGGCCAGCGGCAACCAGAATGTGATCATGCCTGCGCTGTTTCCCAGAGGAATGCTGCCACGTCCAGGTGGGTCCCTGGTGAAGGGAACTCCATGTAGCAGGCGCCTCCAAGTGGTGGTCTTGCACAAATGACAGCAGCTCTAGATCACCCTCTCTAGGTGGCCTGCTGTCAGTAAGATCCCCTATGAGCCGATGCTCTGCGTCTGGTGCAGTGAAGTCCGCATTGGCATCAATACCCATGATCAGGATGGTATGAGGTGGCAGCGGGTGCAGTGCGTGCCGAATCGCTGCCCAAAATTGATGGATTTCCTGTTCGGGCCGCTCCGCATGTGGTGCGTGTGCTGAGAGAATGGCCAGCGGAACATCTGGTCTGAGACAGCGAACCAGCAGCCAGCGCGGTGAGGTTGACAAAATCCTCCAGTCTTGCAGCTGAAGGTGGTGTCCTTGCCACGTGCGGCGAAACCAGACCTCCACTCCGTACTGTCCCTTTTCATGGCCGCTCCGCCATGTGAGAAAGGGCCCGGATGAGTACCGTCCCGGGTTGCTACGGCATTCTTGCAGGCAGAGGACATCAAGTCCCAGCGAATCAGCTTGACGAACAAGAAAGGCTCTGCGCTGTCCCCCTGCGGCAGCGGAGAAGAAGTGCCTCTTGTCATCTTTAATGGTTTGAACGTTGGCAGAGACAAGGACGATCGGCAGGGACGTAACCGACTGGGGATCATGCTCCGGTGGAGCAGCAACAGGAGCCTCCTTGGCCTCCTTCGGTTCTGTGGGCAGTGGTTCGTCTCCTGCGCTAAGCTGTAGCCACGGCGTGCCTGCCAACATCGTGCATCTATGGAGGGCCCATAGCCAGGGGCCGTGCTCGTCCATGGCAAGGGAGAGCGATGCCGCCGTGAGCCGGGGGAGGTGGTTCCATTCCAGCCCTTGTGATGCTAGTCCGGCAAGTGTGTCGACAACCTCGTTGACGAAGACTCCTGTGTGCCCTGGAGTGTGGCAGAACCTGGTGCTGTGCTTAGCCTGAACTAATTGCCAAAGGCACCTCAACGATTTTGCCGCCGCAGTCTGGGCAGTGGCCTGCCCCGCCGCGATACCCAAGGCCGCAGTGTTGTCCACCGCTATGGTCACAGAAGCAGGGCGCGAGCTGCACCACATCTCGTGCAGACTGCAGTAAGTGCTGATCCATGCTGCGGCTGCATACAGCGCAGCCATTTCTGCATGAAAGGAGGCAAAGGAAGGGTGTCTTTGGTCCGGCGGAATCGGGTACCATTTAGCCTCAAGGAGAGGACCGGCCGCGCAACCCAAACGGTACCAGGTAGTTTTCCGGCGCGCCCAGACTGCGAAGGCCCACCCGCCATCCCCTTGTCCCGAGCCGTCCGTGGAGACAAGAAGAGCGTCGGGAACCCCCCCTGGCCAACTAGGGAAGGCCTGCCACATCTTGGCGGCGTGACCATTGCCTGGCATGAGCGTGTGCAGCGGTGCGCCCCAGGCGTTGAGAATACCGACCTGCAGGGCAGCCACATCGGTCATATCCCGGTAAACAGCTCCCGTATCCTCTCGGCGGAGGCGGGTGGAAGGCGCCGGAGCCCCCCAGGCAGCAAGATAACAAGTGAGAGGCGATGGGCACGGAACCCGGGTCCGGTGATGTGGGTACAAATGGCCAGCCCCAAGACCAGCGCTGAACAGGGAGGCGGCGGAAGGGCGGGCGTTGCCGGTCAGTAGGTCCTGTCCAGGCAGGCCTGCACCGCACAGGACATAACTGAAGGAGATACACAGGACCGGAATCCACAGGGAGCGCGGCAGCCGCAGTGTTCCACTTGCAGCTACAAGTACGAAGATAATTGGAGACAGCAGTGGCCGAGGACCTGCCCTGCCCGTAGCGCCATCTGCAAGCCAATCACCGTCCCGGAGATCAGGGTCAGGGACGGGTGGGCCATTACTGTTCATTCCCGAGGAAACCACATAGGCACCGGCCTCCAACTGAGCAGCGGCCTGCGCGGGGTTAACATGGGTGCAGCTCAGAGTATGGCCTGAGAACAGGATGGTGCGGGAGAACCGACGAGGGGCCCTGCGCAGTAGCCACGGTCGTCGGCTGGGCCGGACCGGCGCGGGAACCCAGCGGCCATTCAGTGCCCCACTGCCTGGACTTCGGATTGTGAGACCACGTGGATCCCATTCGCTGGAGGCCGGAATGGTGACGACGGTGGGCGCCTGGTCCGGGGTCCACAGAACGACCTCGCCTGCTTCTGCCACTTTGAAAGGGGCGTGCCAGATCGCAGCGACACCGGCCTCAACCCAAGTGGAAAACCACGGGCAGCAAGGGTCCAACCGTAAGGGGTGAGAGGAAGCCAATCCTATCGTCAACCGATCCCCGTTACGCAGGTAGAGCTTAAAATCAGCGTTGCCGGAGATAAGGCATGGGAGTGGTGCCCCAATTTTGACCGGTACACCAACGCGGATAGTCATTGTGGTCTTCAGGGCATCATACGTGATAACTGCCGGCAGCATCATGGCGAAGATTTGCCCCAGCCCTTCCACCAGGACAGTGACAAACTCTTCAGGAGCTCTGGTGACTAACTGGAGTGTCCCTTGTCTGACGGGGGGGTTACAGACATTGGCTCCAGTGGACCCTATGGGCGAGTGGACGGTGGCGAGGGTCTCCACCTGTTGCCAAAACGAGGCCAGGCTGACAGCTGTAGGTGCGCTGACCCCCGCAAAAGGGCACCATAGCTGGACAACTGACACGCTAGGGTCTTCTCCCGTGAGCAGGGCATCGAGTGGGACAGCATCGAACTGTCCCGGTGGTGACGTCATTGTAGATGCAAGGAAGCCCGGAGGGGGAGAACGAGAGCGAGGCCGAGTGGCAGACTCAGAGTCATCTTGCCCCTCTGGGTCCATCGCTCCCACGCCGCCTAAGGTAACCAGCAGGCAAAGTCCTTGTGGGAAACCTCGGGGGATGAGACTACAAAGGGCAACCCCAAGAGGTGGTACGAGTTTGCAGACCGAGCTGGAGTCAGCTCCGCTCATGGCATTTGGCAAGGCCGCAGTCTCAGGGTCCGACGAGGTGGGGGTGGCTGGTGCACTAATGATGATGTCACCGTCGCGGAGTGCGATGGGCCGGTCGGCATGGATGTGAAGGCCCAACACCTGGACAGTGGAAGGGGCTGCTGACAAAACTGTGGCCAAGCACTCGAGCGAGCTCGGGTTATCCACACTGAGACAACAGCAACGGCCATCACGTTCATGGAGAACGGTGGCTTCTCGCCCATGGCTCGCAGTGCACACCATATTGGGGATTTCGTCGCTGACCCAGGGGACAGGGACCCAGGAGCCAGCAACATGGGCCCGAGAGAACGAAGCAAAGGACAAGAAGTCCGGATCCCACGTATCACCTTGAGGTAGTTCGAGCTGCTGCGGCATGGATTGCCCCGGTCTCCAGAGCCGCAGTCGGATCGGAGTGAGGATCTGAAAAGGCAAACTCCAGGCAACCGCATGGCGCACAAAAGACTCATCGTCTGTGGCGGTTGTGCCAGGCCGTGCTGTCTCAGGGATGGCAAGGACATAATCACCGGACCGGAGCTGAAGGTAGGACGTAGCCGCAGTAGCCTGTCGTCTAAGCTGCGGCGGGAGCGCAAGTGTAAGGGCATGTCGCCCGAAGGCATGGCGCAGCGTCCGCAGCAGCCATTCCACAGTGACTACCCGTGGTAGCAGAAGGGCCACAGTGGCATGCCAAACCCGTGCCACGATGCACACGGTAGTTGGGTCTGGCGGAGTGGGGACAACAGCCAGTTCACAGGCAACCGGGGAGGGCCAGACCGGCGCGTACCCATCCGCCCACAGGATCCTGTCACGATCCGCTCGTCCAAAGGAGTGTGTGCAGGAGGCCTCAGCCTCAACCACCGTGACATGACCTGCCCCCCAGAAAGGGCTTAGGCATACTACCCTTACCTGCCTGCCTTCAACCACCATCAACAGGTTCGCCGTGTCAAAATCAGTCCTCCATGGGAAACGCCCCACCCGGACAAGGTCGGTATGAAGTCCTTGTCCGACGTAGTCTGGCAACGGCACAAAAACGGGCCCAGTAGCTCTGGGTTCGAACATAGCAGCAGCCCCAGCTATGAAGGCGAGCCATCTCAGCCGACTTGGCAAAGCCAGGCCCGCCAGAGCACGGAGCACAGGTGAGGGATGCGGTGACCTAGCATCCGATGTCGGGACCTGAACGGGTTGCGGTCTCGGCGGGCCTGCGAACGAAAACCGCATGCAGGCTCCATCATGGAGTGTGACCGCATCATGACAAGGCTCGTCCGTGAGTGACTGGTGGAGCCGGATCCTGGAGCCTTCAAGTGTCAAGTGTTGTGTGTCTTCCTGGGTGAGATGCGTGGGAAGTGACACAGGACACAGACGATCGCCATCTCCCTTCAACAGGACGTTCGAACGCAAAGGGTCCACAGCAGCTGGGAGGAAGTGTAGTGCGCATGTGTCTGGCTGTGGTTGGGCAGGACGCAGGCGCGTCCACCCATGCAGGCGGGCGTAATCTTGGAGAAGGCGCCATGGTGGAAAGCAGCCATTACCCACCGGTGGCAGCTGGAGCGGGGCAGGTGAACCAGGGGAGAAGGGGCTATGAATCCGAATCGGCACCCGAAGGTGGTCTAGATCAACTGCCGTAGCAACTTCAACCCCGGGACACCCATGTAGCAGGGCTTGTTGCAGCTGCAGGATGTCGCGACTCGAAGCAGAGCGGACCACGCTATCAGCGCCTGTAGGGCCCGGAACCGTCGTGCGGGCTCTGTCATCATCGGCCACGGCCGCCGCGGCAGGGGACCCAGGGAAATGCTCCAACCGGTGTGCATGACGCAGGTGTCCGGTGGAGCCGAGAGGACGGCCCTGAGCGTCGTCTCGCAGGAAGCACAACTGAGCAGGCGCAGGGTCAGCTGATCTAGAGCGGCTGCGTTCTGGGGCAGCCCCATCTGGGGCAGCAACCACAATGGCTGCGCAAAGGCTAAGCAGGACTCCTGGTCGTGGAAAGCCGCGAAACAAGAGTGCAGCCAACCCCAAACTGCGCCACAAAAGACTGTGGCAACCTTGTGTTGCGCCAGAATGGTCTTGCTTCCCTGGAAGCACTGGCGCGGGAGCCTGCGCTGCCTGATGTCCCTGGAAAGCTCCTGTCCCCGCTTGTGGAAGACCTTCCGCCGGGGGCACATGCGCTTGTGCGGCCAGGGCTGCTAGTTGACACTGCATATCTTGAATGGCCCACCAGATGTGGTCGCTGTTCCTGGATCGGTCTGGCAGCTCGCATGACTTTGGGTCACCAGGCCTGGACATGTGCGACCGGGGCCAGGCGAAAGGCTGGCCCCCGTAAGGCCTGGCAGCGCCTGTGGCGCGACAGCAGCTGCAGGTTGGTGGCCCGCTGCAAGCAGTGGTGAGCGGGCAGCCGCACCACCGGGTTGAACAACCCACCTCCACGCTCTAGCAGTATTATTGCCGGGGCTCACCGTGGGCTGTGTCAGTAGCGCGACAAGAGGCGCTTCTCGAAGGGGGCCCGCTTGCAGCAGATGTGGGTGTGGCAGAAGGGCTGAGTCTTGCGACCACGGGTCAGGAGGGGGGAGGTAAGAAGTGTACTGTTGGCGGGCCTCAGCAAGCACAAGGTGTTCCCCATTGCGAACTTGCACAGCCTGACCAAAAGTGTAGCCACAGTTACCAATGCGGAAGGATAGGGCTTGGGGATGTGCATGGTCCTCCCGGAACGTGTCACGGAACCAACGAGCAAAGACGCCCCAATCAAACAAGGATGACTCGAAGGAGAAAACTGCCGCCCTACCTTCAAGCTGCACCAAACAGACTGAGATCCCAGCGGAGGTGAAGTGGGCCGGAGCATAGATTGCTTCATAGACAGTTTGTCCAGGCGGGCTCCGTACAGCCACTAAAGTCCCCTTAGCAACCCCGTACCCACAGAGCTGGACGATATTGTGGATCTCTTCCTCTGAAGGCCATGGTGGTCCCGCTAAGTACATGGGAGAAGAGTGGTCAACAACCCAGATGCGGATGGCCGTATATACCCTGGCCGGGGTAAGCTGAGCCTGTTGCATGGCAAGGGTACCTAGTGGCCCACCAGAGGTGCGGCCCCAGGATGCCCAGAAGGGCATGGTCCAACCAACGCCCGGAGCCGAGACACGAGCCTGTGCCAAGGTGACGGTAGCCGTCAGGAGGAGTGCCCAGACAGGCCAACCGCGCGGCCCAGCCAGCCCTGCTGTAAGGACTAGTCCGGCAGGCCCAAGCACACCGGTGAAGCCGTCCACAGGGTTGACAACAGTGGCACGGCAGCCCTGCGGGAGGGAGTGGCAGACGGCAATACGGCTGTGATGGGCCAAAGCATTGACCTCTCCGGCAGAATTCACAGTGGCTGCAATAAGGCATCCCGCGCATGGGAGCCTAGCAACTGGCCGCAAAAGTTCTCGACTGAGCAGATCCCGGACAATCCACCAGTAGCCTTGACCCCTGGGGACAGCAATCAGCTCGAGAGTGAAGGGATCCGTGTCGCAAGCGACATACAAGTCATGTTGCTCGGGGCGAAACCCCCCTGCGGCAAGACCGGTAGCGAGAGAGGCTGGGTGCAGTGTGTTCCAACTGACAAGAGAAGGGCCTCGCAAAGGTGTCCAAAGACGGATGTCATGTGCTTCTTGAGTGAGGGAACACAGCCATCCATACAGCCGGTCGGCCTCCACCGGGAAATTTCCTGCTGCAATCGAGGCTTGCATAGCCCAGCCTTGTGGCGGATCGTAGCAGTGGTCGTGCTGGTCCTCAAGGGCAACCGTGGAGACAGGGAAGGACGCATTGCCATCACTGGTGCTATCGTTAGCCGAACCCTCGGATGAGGTGGCTGCACGATGTCCCGGCCTGGCTTCCGCTGACAAGGCCCACAGGACAGGGAGCCACCACGAGAACTTGCCGGCAGAGAGGGCACTAACCAGGCCGAAGGCGGTCCCGGTCAACACCGGGGCAGGCGGGGGAGACGGATTAGCAAAACATGGAGCGCACGATTGATGCAGGTGCAAGCACTTCCCCGACGCGTCCTCCAAATTCTGCGGGTACCTCCACCAAAGCTGCCCCGAGGCAACGGTAAGATCAGCAATGTCCCAGGATGAAGCTCCCCCGACAGAAGCAATTGCTTCCCAGGACAAATGAGCAGTGCAAGCACTAAGCCAAATGCCCTCAACGTTCAATGCCCAGATTTGCATGTGTGGGCCGCACCTAATGACGCAGGTCACGTCCTGTTCGTCACAATGGAGGACCTGGAGGTCGCCTTCGGTAGTTTGTAGGTGCGAGGGACGACACTGGGGTCGAACCGGGGTAGCAGATCTACGCATCCCTCTGGCTGAGCCTGAACCTGACCTGGTAGTGGTAGCTGGGCCATGTCGCCCTCTAGATGGGGTACGGCCCGACTTGGCCCGTGAGCCAATGAGGGTGGCCCGCTGCCGGAACACAGAAAAGCAACCTCCTGGGAGTGCCTGCAGATCAAAAGCCATCTGCACATACAATGTGCGGGTGTTACTGGCATCGGCAAACACCCCATGGACAGTGCGAACCGTGCGGAGGTCTGCATTAGACACTATGCTGCAGACTGCTCTGGCAGTGGAGGAGGATCTTGCACAAGCTTCGAAAACATCCACAGCAGACGAGAAGGTGCCCTCTACCGCAAAGGCCAGACCAGTGTCACAGGAGCCAAAGTGGTCGTGTAGCCAGAGGACAGCATTGGTGTGCCCGATGCGCACTGACTGAAAGCAGGGGAATCCAAGCAATCCAGAGAGCTCAGGAACTTCCCGCACAACAGGCCTGGCCCCGAGACATTCGCGTACCCATTCCTCGGCGGCGCAGAAGGCCGATCGGGAGAGGTCAGCATCATGCAGGATGGAAACCCCATTTCGTTTCCCGAGCACGACCAACTGCCTGTAAGCCGGTGATGCAAGCCAGCGGGATGGGCTCAGGCTCTCCGCGTAAAGCAGAAATCGACTAACATCGGCCCCGTTGAAGTCAAAATCAGCCTCAACCCTAACTACATCCCCATGCCGGAGAGGCGTTGGCATAGGCAGCAGACGGATGCAGTCTGACTTCAGGCGGTCGGAGCAGAGCCGCAGGAGAGAGTCTCGCGGAGGGTCTCTCTCGACATCGAGGCAGGCGCAGTTGGTACCTGTGGTAAAAAGGACCGTGCGAATCCGGGTTCTGTGGTCACAGCCACAAAATGAATGGCCAGTGCACTGGGTGCAAAGGAGGCAGCCACCACATTGCCCCTGCCCCATCCTCTGGCAGTCTCAGTGAGCCGTGACATGAGGAGATTCCGAGAGGCCGAGCCTGGGAACTTGAACTCCTCGAAATCGTCCGGCGCCCACAAGCAGACGCGGAGCTCAACCGAATGGAACAGTGAGCCGAACCCTGTGACAATCGGCATGAAGTCACCTTCAAAGCCTGACAGAATGGTCTGTTGTACACGAAGGTGCGTGGCTGCATCATGATACACCACTTCCAGACGGCCATTCGGTGCAGGCACGGCCCTAGAAGCACGATCAGGATCCGCTGGCAGACTTTGCGCCCTACCTGTGGCATCAACGTAAAGGGAGCCTATAACCCAGGCCAACACTCCCTTCCAGCCGCTGCCACGCACGAGAGCCAGACCAGTAGCTAGGAACCCAGAAAAACCCGCGCTGGCACTGTTAGGGTGTGGTAGGGTGTCGGACTGGGAGTTACTAGGGTCAGCAGGGGAGTTGTTGGGCTGCCTTGGGCCCGGTCGGTTGCGTCCGGGTGCGATGAGGATAGCCAAGGGCGCATGGCCTGGCAAGGCAGTGTCGACACCAACCTCAGCTTCCCGAAAGAGGGCACGTAGCTCTCCCTCACGGATGCGTGCAACAAGATCCGAGCCAACAGGGCCGACACTCCGATATGTGGGCAGCTGCAGGAGGACATCGCGCACCGGTGCCCGCGGCCCTAGGTAGACGATGTTGATTTCGCCTCCAACGGGCCTTGCATCAACAACATAAGTGGTTTGCCATGCGGATGCTATGGCTTGCACAAACTGGACTGGCGGTAGTCCTGGCATGGGAGGGTAGACGCGAAGCAGGAAGATAGGGGTGGTATCCTCAACTGCTAAGTAAGCGGACCGCAATAGCCCTTCCCGATCCTGAAATGGATCCGTGTCATAAAAGACAAGGCCATTGAGGGTGATAACCGCTGCCCGTTGCCATGGATTGGGGAGGTCGTCCAGGCCTTGTGATGGCACGCTGGAGGAGCTGAGCGCCAGACGGTGTGACGTCGTGCTTGAAGTGGGTGGCTCCAGGCTATACTCCACATCATACACCGGCAGAGCTTGCAAGGCGTCGTTACCGTGAAGCAAAAGGGCTTGGCAGCTAGGATCAAAGAACCCATGCCTGGTGAGGCAAACAGTGCGGCCCAGGTCGAGTGGGAGGTCTTGACTCCGGGCTGCAGCTACAAGAAAGTAGCTCGCAAGCTGCTGACGCGGTCCTCGCACAACCGAATACCCCCCGCCAAGTGCACACAGATCAACTGGGATGCAAGCTTGGTTCCATGCAACTTCATTCGGCACGACCACGACCTGCTCAGGAGGCAGGCTGGGTAGCAAGGTCTGCAGCTCATGAACATGCCAAAGCTGGAATGACAACCCGAGCAATTGGAGCAGGACCCGATGCATCTGCATGCCGTGCAGTCGCACGTCCACTGCAACCGTGGTGGGTCCCCCGGCTTGGTGCCCAGCCACGAAAACCGCCACTGGACGGAGGTGGTTGGGACCCGCAGCATGCGGGTTGTCCGCCCCGGCTGCCGGGTGCATGATGGGAATCTCAAGCTCATGTAGATGCTGCACCCGAGGCACCGGTTGCACGGCGAGGATAGAGTCCCCTCGAAAGCGCCGGGAATGCGTCACCTGGACCAGAGAGGTGGACTCAGCAGGCCAGTTGGTAGCTGCAGCAGGTGCAGGAGCGCCCGTAGCCGTGCCATGAACCGAAGCAGGATACGGTGGCACACGGCAGTCAGCAACATGTGCAGAAGCAATCAGCCAAAGCAGGGCAATGCCTTTACCTGAGCGGGGACGTGGAGCGCGGATCCTGTGCTTGGGGCAGAGATTAAACCGAACCCGAAAGAGAGGTTCCAGGCAAATCCAAGGGGCCCGCCACAGCCATAGGAGAGAAGGCCGAAGAAATCCAAAAGAGAGAGTGACGAGCCGAGGGACACCAGCTTCCGCACAGACAACGGCTACCCAAGAAATCAGTGCTACTGTCATTGCAGCTGTACAAAGAATCCAGAAGACCTGTACAACCTTCCTCTCGAGCTGATTCAGAAAAACGGGCAGTCCTGGTCGAGGAGCACGGCTTCTGCTTCGTCGTCCGTCTTGGCCGTAGCGAGGTGCCCATGCGGTGTCAAGCCACGTCCCAGCACCTCGTGGGGGTTTGCCCACTCCTGCAGCGTCTGCGGAGCGAAGCCGTCCAGACCCAGAATCCGCGAGTTGAGGAGGTGCGCCAACGCAATGACTCCCTGCCTGCAAGAGATAACCAAGACAGGCTGGGAATGCACCATCCCCCCCAAGTGTTGGACATCCTGCACCATGTTTAGGATGCGAGGGCCAGTGACCGAGTCGGGGTCTTGCGCATGCTCCAGCAAAGTTTTTCAGATGGCCTCTGCGATGCCATGGAAACTTGAGATTTCTGCATCTGTGGCTGGACGCCCCGGAAGGGCTGCTTGGTCCGGCGGTTGGGGCACGTCCCCTACCAGGTCGCGACCCTGAGCTGCCAAGCGTTGCACCACAGCGATCCAGGATTGGAGCCACGATCTTTGCGTCTCCACCCAGTCCAGTTCGCCCTGAGCCGAGTCCTTCAGTTCCACTGGCACCGGTGCTGCACCAGGGGTTCCAGTAGGCTCCGGAGGGTTCGGCATAGATGGGTCGGCGCTTGCATCCAGCTGGGTCTTGAGATCCCCTGGCCTGGACAGAGGCGTTGGCTTGTGGCCCAGCGGCGATCGACTTGTGGCAGCACTGGGCCATGGCGTCGCAGACCCTTCGGCCGTGCCAGCATTGTCCGAAAGGGGATCGCTCCGCCTGGGACTTTTGGATGGCCTGGAGGCCGCCGGGTCTGTCGCCCTCTTCAGAGCCCACCGGCGCCCCGATGCAGCTGCGGGGTTTCCTGGCGGGACGTGCGATCGTGTTGTCGGCTCGATCAGGGCATCCTCCACAAGGTTTCCAACCCCACCAAAGCCTAGGTCCATGGTGGCGTGGAGGTCTGCAGGGCCTGCACCTGTGTTGTCCGGGAAGCCGAAGTGCCCGCCTGACATCGGTAGGATGGCAGAGCTGCCTGCCGACACTGTAGCTGCTGCTCTTAGCTCGGCGGCAATGCGGAGCACTTCGTTCCCCACCATGGTCGCGATCGGTGGCCCCATGGCTTCCGCGGCTTGCTGGCGCAGGAGGGCAGCCTGCCCTGCCACCAGCCCTTGGGATGCTGCGTCGAGTGCACCCACATTGTTGATCTGTCGAGGAACAGCCGCAAGGTGGCGGCCTACCCGGTCGAGCCATAGTCCCAAGACCTGCCCCAGCGCCACTTTCGCCCGGGAGTTCGCCTCCAGGCGCTTGCGGCTGCCTGTTGATTGGCCGCCTGGATAAGCGTGCGATCCTCTGCAACCGTATAGTCGTCGAGCCGCAGGTCGGATGTGGCCCGATCTCGGAGAGATTGCAGAGCTGTGATCACCTCCGCAGGGAACCCAAGTTGCACCTGCGATGTAGACGGGAGTGGCCCTTCTGCTTTGCCAGATTTGCCGCCGCCCTTCCCTTGCTTTTCCCTGGCTGGGGTCTTCGGTGGCATCGATCCGTGATGCGAGCGGAGAAGCTCGATGTCCTGTGATTGTCCGCGGCCAGCGTGTAGGCGAGCTCTCGCCTTGCGACGCTGGTGGCGCTTCCTTCTGTGCCAGCCAGGTTCGCCTTGCCGAGGAATGGTCCACAGGAGCCTGCCCACAGAAGGAAAATCCCAAGGGCAAAGAGTGGCAGTAGGAGGAAATAGGGTCTCCTACTGCCCATAGAATATCCACACGCCTGTCGGCAGAGTCAACTGCAGCGACAGCGCAGGCGGGGCCCAACCGCCGAGGAAAAAGGCCAGTGTAGCCACTCACAGCAGAGGGCGGACGGGGGCCAGCCGTCAAAGAAAAGGCCTTGCCGCTCACAGTAGAGGGCGGGTGCAGAGCACCGTGCAGGCCCAGCAAAGGGCAGCTGCAACCAGTCCCCAGACTGGAGGCGACGCGAATGGCAGAGCAAACGCTAGGGCCTGGCACCTAATATGCAAATGGCTGAATCAAGGAGACAGCCAAATGCAATATCTGAGCCGAGACGCCTACAGGACTCTACCCTAAATCCCAAACCACCCTAGACGCTAGGGTTGGATCTCCGTGGCCTCAAGAGCTTTTGAGGAAGAGCGGCTTTAACGGGTTCCTTGAAGAGTTCCATTCCGGATTCTATAGTGGGCCTTACAAGGGATTTTGGGAGTTTGGGGCTTGTGGAAGAGCGGGTCTTTTGCAACAGGTTTCCGGGAAAGGATGTTATGAAACCAAAGAAGTTAGTAGGGCCCCAAAAAAGCACATAAGCAAAAAATTAGGATAGGGATATCCCATATAAGCCCCCTTATAAGGAAGCCCAGTAAGGTCGGGATATCCCTAGAAAATGCTTATGCTTATGTGCCTTTTTGGGTCCCTAGTTAGGGTTCATAGGACGTTTGTACATCCCCAAACCCCATATCCTGACGCCCACAGAAACGAACCTCGGAATCCTGTATCACTTCGCTTGCTTGCTTTTGAAGTTCAGCAGTTTACGGCTTAGGGCCGGTTTCCCAGCTTACGTACACCCTCAACTCCAAGCAAGCCCTAGAGCCGCAAAGCGCTAACTCCCCAAACCCAAACCCTGTGGGGATACATCGGGGGCCGTTTCCGGTGTGGAAGCCCTGACTGAAGTCGAAATCTCGTGCTGGGGCAACTGCATCGGCGGCCTCTTTCAGCTCTGCCACAAACTTTCCTCAGTTGCATGGGGTTTGGGGTTAGGGATGTGGACGCTTTGCTCGAGCTTCTTTGTGCAGGTTTTGGCTGACTCCCGGATGTTAGGGCGATGGCGGGCACATGATGGGCTTGCCAGTTCTGCTGTCGCTGAGGCTTCAGGGGAGTGCCATAACTTTCTTGTTAAATGATCGACCCCTCTCATCATCCCATCTTTCCTCAACAATTACCGCCATGAGTCTCTTTTTTGCAGCATTCATATGACGTCTGCATCACAATCACGACCTTGTCCTCATCAACCTTTTGACCATTACAAAACCATCACCAGCACGATCATACTTTCCCTTGCCCCTTCCCCGTCACTTTCGCCATCACCTGTACCACCTTAATTGTTACTTTCCCGAGGAACCTAAGGATTGTTTAGCCTCCGACATGACATTACCCGACCAGCTTTCTAGAACCAAGCCATACATCTCGGGACGCCGATCTCACATATGTGTCAGACAGTCGGAACATAATTATCAACACACCCTACAGTCTACAACTAAACAAAACGGAACCCGGGCACCAATCCTCCTTAACCCACCTGTCCCAACTTCTTGGAGGTTAATTTCTGTACACCTCCACTTTTTCCGGTCCAGCTGCCATCTTCCTGATCTCCGCCCCATTTCTTGTAGAGGTCCTGACGGAAGAGCTGAGGCTCTCCAGAGCAGTGTTCAAGAGCAGGGGAAGCCTCTACTGTAGGCTTTAGGGTTTACCTGGACCCTGAAGAACCTTCCCTTTTTAGGGTTCCCTAATATGATGTCCTGAAATAAGTCCTCAAAAAGGTCGGTTCTTCAGGGTCAAGGTAGGGCTTCGAGCTGGGAGTGTGCGGTCCTGGATTGAGCAGATTCCTCGTTCCGTAGTAGGTACAGTAGACGTCATGTATCGAAGAACTATTGCCTGGTTCCTCTTAAACCGCACTGACCGCTCGAAGCAAACAAAAGACTGAGCGAGCATGCCTGCCAAATGCACAGCTAACCCGACACCACCAATAAACGAATCACGCGCCGACGTTCCTGCGTCGAATCTTCAAGACCCTTGAGCAAGGTCTTCAGGTACTTTGTCTCGATCGTCTCCTCCCACGAGTTTCCTGGGCTCTACGGTTTAGGGTTTAGGGGTTTAGGGTTTAGGGTTTAGGGTTTAGGGCTTCACGGCGAAGATTTTTCAGAGCTTCGGGCTCGGTAACTCCAGTACTTACGAGTCGGGCATCGGGCTGAACAGATGATGTGCGTCCAGGTTCGGAAAGTGTGAACTACATATGACTCTAACAGCTGAGCTGTTTCATGCCTAATTCCCTTCGGGGTCCAATTCCCTATACTCCCCTTAGAACCATACTAAAAATAGTAGGTTTAACATTCTCTTGGGTTTTATATGAACAAACACAAAATATCAATTCCTAAGGAGACTTAGTTCCGAACCCCAAACCCTAAACCACACCCTCAAATCTCAACCCCTGAGCCCCCAATGCTGAAGCCCCTGCCAAGAATCCTAAGCCACAGCTCTGGTTTAGGGTTTAGGGTTTAGGGTTTTTGCCAAAATCTTACAAAAGTCTAGGCCCGCAGACTCAAATTGCTAAATCGCAGAATTCCTAAGCCAGTTTTCCCTTTGCCAGGTTGCCGATAACTAGTACCCGACAAACCCTAAACCCTAAACCCCCTAAACCCTAAACCCCTAAAACCTAAACCCCGGAACCTTAAACCCCTAAACCCTAAACCCGAATCCAAAAACCCAAAAACCCTAAACCCGAATCCAAAAACCCTAAACCCGAATCCCAAAACCCTAAACCCGAATCCCAAAACCCTAAACCCGAATCCCAAAACCCTAAACCCGAATCCCAAAACCCCAAACCCGAATCCGCAAACCCTGAACCCGAGTCCAAAAACCTTAAGCCCTCTCAGCCCCCAGAACCCCAAAGCCGGGGCACTCTTCTTACCTCTGGTTAGTACTGTTGATGATATAAATCCTGCATTACCTTAAGGGCCCTAAGCTATGGGAAGTATAGTATATTCCTTATTATGGGAAATGCAGGATTTCTATCATCAACCGTAGGGAATGGAGGAATAGGGTACGATTACAACCATTCTTCCATTCCCTCCAAAGGTAAGTCTTTGGGAGGTTGGGGATACTAAACCCTACACCCCTAAGCCCTTAACAAAGCGCTACAGCGCTAGAAATACCTCTTAAAGGGAACCCTCTAATCCCTATCTAAAGATCCGTTTCCAAAAGAAACCTATAAGATCCCCCTTAAAGGAACCCTCCCCCTAGAGCCCCTAAAGCAAGCCGGGGCACTCTTTGCGAGGTTGAGGATGCCCCAAGTGGAGCTTTCGCCACGCTCCGGAGGACGGACAGGCTCATCTCTCGACTCTTCACCTCGGTTCTCTTCGCTGCTTTCCCAGACCCTAGGTAATCAATTAGACCCCTTTAAGGATCCCTTTAAAGGGAACCCTCGGCCCCTATAGGTACTAGCGTTTAGGGTTTAGGTTTAGGGTTTAAGGTTTAGGATTTAGGGGTTAGGCTGTAGGCGTAAGCCCAGAGACTCCATTATCCTTAGAATACGGCATATACCTTAAATCATATTCGGGCATTGGAGTCTCTGATATTTTTGGTGTAGGTCGGCTTTAGGGTTTATGGTGTAATATGATCTAGTATGATAATTACATCAGAACGGATTATGAGTTATAACTCAAGACGAGGACCTCTCAGGTTTTCTCTTGGCGCTCTTTCTGGTCTGGAAACCTCTAAGTTTTTCTAGGGTTTATTTCGGTTCTGGGTGCTAATCAGGCGCTTAGGGCCTTGCATGCGACAGTTTTGCAGCAGAGAAGTGCGTACCTCTTGGGATTCTTGATTGAAGACGGTGTACGGTTTCTGAAGGTGTCGAAGCTTCAGGAAATAAGGCAGGGGGTGATCGTTTCGGGATGTAGGTATTCATCGTGAAGAAGGGAAACCATATCAAGAAAGGACACGAGGGTGCTACTCGTGAGCTAGGTCGATCACGTGACGAAGGCGCTTGACAAGCACGTCATCGAAATTGTCGCCAAGTTCAAGCGAGCGTAGACGTCCCAAACCCTAAGACGCGATAGCCTCAGGTTTAGATGAAGATGCTTGGGACTGCACTCTGCGCTGCTTTTCTGATTCAGACCGTTCTCCTGTTCGAGTCATACTTGGAATGGTCTGACTGCTCCTTTTCGAAAACAGTGGCTAGCAGTGGTACTGCTTCACACGCTGTGTGCTAGGTTACTGGTGTTGCTGCCCCCGGCTGTGTAGTTTCCATGTCTGGCGAGTGTCGCCAAAATAATGCCACAGACACTCTACTTCAAAATCAAGAGGCCCTTTAAGTCACAGTAGCTCTGCTCCTGTAAGAAGGTAGGCAGCCAATACTTATGTGGAGATCCCTCAACAAGAAACCTCAGCCCCAAAAGACAACAACCTAGACCACTACCTAAGAGCCGCAGAGATATGCTGTCCTTCCTACCCCATTATCGGGCTAATTGCCACAGGGGTCGTTCCGGTCGTGCCAGTTTGGGTTTCAGGGTTCCCCTGAAAATCCCTAAGCCCTAAACCCCAAAGCTTAACCCCAAACGCCACAACCTAAACTCCTAAACACGAAACGGTACGGCAGGGTAGGGTAGAGTAGGGCCCCAAAACCCCCATCAGTCTTTTCTCGCTGGGCCGGACGGTTGAAGCAGGGTCGAGTGAGACGGCACGTCGAGCCGTGGCGACTGTCTCGAGTTGCGGACGTGGTGGCTTCTCGGACTTTGGGGTTCAAGGCCTAGGTTGCTGAGGCTTACTTGGAGGATCATGGGACTTAGTAAGTAAGGTTATAAGTACCCTAATTGGGGTTATAAGTATAGTTACCCTAATAGTAGCTCTACTTACTAAGTCCCATGATGCGATAAGTAGGGTTCAAGTTTCCTGGACTGAAAATAGACAAGGGTCTAGGTCCCGGGTTTAGGATTCTAGGGTTTATGGTATGTCGTACCGTAGTACCAAGCGAACGTAAGAAGCCTTTTTCCTAACTGCTACACCCCAACCCCAAACCCTAAACCCAAACTCCTAAACCCTAAAAGGCCCTAAGCCCTAAGCCCGAGGCCCTAGGTCCTGAGCCCCAAGCCCTTTAAAAAAAAAAAAACATAAACCCGTTATAGAACCCTTATAGATCCCTTTAAGGAACCCTTATAGATCCCTTTTACGGTACCCCTAGTTTTTGAAAAAAGACTCTCCACTTCAGGGCGCCACGTCGGTCGGAGAGCGACCGCCCTCGTGTACGGTTGCCTCACAGTTCTCGCCCCCCCAGACCTGGGCTTGACTTTAGGGCTTAGGATCGTTCAGGATCTCTTAGGGTTTAGGAACTTAGAGTAACTTAGAGTTTAGGGTTTAGGAACTTAGGGTTCGGGGTTTAGGATCCTAGAGCTTAGGGTTTAGGACCTGGGCTTGAGTTTAGGGTTTAGGACCGTTCAGGATCTCTTAGGGAGGATCTCTTCGGGTTTAGGAACTTAGGGTTTAGGGTTTAGGATCCTAGGGTTTAGAGTTTAGGATCCTAGGGTTTAGGGTTTGGGGTTTAGGATCCTAGAGCTTAGGGTTTAGGATCCTAGGGCTTAGGGTAGGACAACTATAGTTACAGCCCATATGAGGGGACTTAAAACCCTACTTATAACTTATAACTACACATGAACCTCCAAGTAGGGTACCTATAACCTTCTTTACTGCGTCCCGTGATCCTCCAAGTCACGCCTACACCTCAACCCTTGAAGTCCAAAACGGCTCTCGGCTGTTCAGTAACCCACTGGGAAAAAGTATATACTTTTTTAGGCTTCTTATTTTATAACAGTCTGGGGTTGTACTCATGCGGACTGCTTGGCTAAGGCCGAAAGACTTAAACTTAAGAAGTCCACACCAAAGGAAGCCTACAACTAGGAGCCCACAAAGCCCAATACCGTACCCGTTAATTAAGGAATACCTAGGGCCTAGGGTTCCTTTAAAAATAGGGTTTAGGGTGTAGCATCAAATGTAGGGCTTCTGCATTCGGAGCTACTACTATGATTTGGGGAAATATCCGCCCCATAATGGCACCCAGGACCCTTTGGGTTAGTGGGCCAAAAAACGATGGCTGAGCCATTCGAGCGGATGGCGGCGAAAACGGAATCAGAACCTCGGCTCTACAACAGTGCCTAGGGCTCCTTTAAATGATCTATAGGGGTTCCCGTAAGGGCTCCTTAAAAGGATCCCAAACCGTTAGGGATTTAAGGATTTAGGTTCGGGGCTTAGGGATTTAGGGTTTATAGGTTGTAGGGTCATGCCGGCGTGATAAGGGATCACTGAAAGTTTACAAACAGACTGACGGGCTTCTTCAGCTGGGCTTAGCTTAGGGCTTAGGGGTCAGGGTCTTTCCATACGGTGGTATAACTTGATCTTTTTTGGTTCATGGCTTGTTGGTGTTTACCGATAGTCTACTGTCCTGATGACGATCAATGAGTCAACGTGTAGTTATTTTTGATTGGTTTGGGCATCTTGCTTCAATAAGATCCTGGGCTTCGCCATGAAGTGCTTCGTTGGCGTCGAATCATAGGCTCAAGGTCTAAGCTTTAGACAATCTGGGAGTTTTGAGATATGGGTGGTTGGCAAAATTAGGGTCCCTTTTTTGGGTCCTTATTATAATACGGCACCTAATATTTAGGGTACCGAACAAGGGACCATAGTTTTGACAACCACCCATATAGGCTATAGGGTGAGAGAAATCTGAACCTGTGAAGTTTCCTTGAACTCTATAACTTTGAAGCCCTATGCCCTGGTTGATTCATTCCACTCCTGGGGGCTTCTAAGGGCACGCAAAGACCCTAAAGAACCTACTTTTTTAGGGGTTCCTTATTTATGATTTCCGGATAGAGGTCCTTGAAAAGGTAGGTTGCTTGGGGTAAGGCTAAACATAAGGAAATGACCTGCCCTAAACCCTAAACCTTAACCGTTACCCTAACCCCTGGTTGGGCTTTAGGGTCCACACGATTTTGGTCGTCGCCTTCAAGGCTTTCTGGTAAATGGCGCTGCTACAAAACAAATCAAAGGGGAGAAGGAGGGACCCTTAATGGGGACCCTACCCTATAATGGGCTATATAATGGGTTTGTAGTGGCTACATTACGGGTATATTACCTAGGGATCCTTATTAAGGGTCCCTCCTTTTCCCCTTGGAACAAAGGAGTCGTGCCGGAAAATCCCAGGCGCCAAGTAGTTCCACAACGTCAACCAGCTCCTCCAGAATCTTCGAGCAGTCTCCTGGTCTGTTGAAGCAAAGGGTTTCTCGAAGAATAATTTTTCAACACCGAAAAACCGAAACTTCAAACGTCTATGAACTATAAGACCCGAGGGTTGCAGTGAAAAGGGCAGGTTGTGGGATTCAACGCCTGAAACCATGGGCCCCTAGTATGGGCCCTTAACCCTGAGATCCCCAAATAACTACTATATACCCTATATAGACCCATATTGGGTGCCCCTACTTCTAACCTTAGAGGGATGAGGCCTGTGAGGCCTATGACTTCCTCGGTGTCGGGCGTGAGGCTGTCATGGCTGCGCAAGGGCAACCCGGTAACCCAAAACCCTAAGCCCTCATTCTAAATCCTAACCCGGGCATACGCTGCTAATCAGCATCCACTCTACAGCGCCAAACAAAAGTCCGAAGCCACAAGCAACCTCATAAACACCCTAAGCCCTGGTTTATAGTATGTTATCAGCTATAGTATAAGTATATCACAGTATATTGTAGTATGTCATCGCAAACTATACTGTATAAACATATTTTGCAAATATACGATCGTAGATTAAAGATCGCAAGAATCTCGGTGCCCTCAAAAGCCTCAACGGCAAGCTGAAATTCAGAATTCATCAGGCCAGGCTACTGCTGCTCTTGTTGGGGCTTGGGAATGCGGGGTGGGGGTTTACGGCGTGGGATTTTGGGGTTCAGGGCTTGGATTTCAGGAATATAATATGGGGGCGTTATTGGTTAGGATAGGGTTTTGGGCCCACTATACTATGAATACAAGAAGGACCCCCAAGCAATTAGTATGGGTAATCATTAAGGCCCCTATATGATGTTCCTTTAGGCTTTGGGTTCGGGGAATGGGGTTTAGATGAGATGCTCCTTCCACTCATACTGCCAGCGGCTACTAGGACTGCAAGCAGGCTGGCGGCCCAGGCGAATCCAGTGAAACATGATGAACCCAGACCTTCCAAAATAATACAGTTGAAAAAATGTACCTGGAATTGCAGTAGGACCCCTGCTATTTTTTAAGCTCTATATAGTCATTAAAATATTTTGGAAGGTCTGGTAAGTCATGTGGGAATGGTACACGGGGAGGTCGAAGTTCACTTTTTTCAGGAAGATTGTGTTCTCGGGCTTGCCCCCTGGCATGGCGACAAGACCTCGCATTCTTTTGCAAAGAGTTCCTTGAAACGAAGCTGTGATTCTAAACCCTAATCTAAAACCGCTCAACCTTTGCTGCTTCCTTCTGCTGCCAAGCCGCTTCTGCTAGACATCTTGGTCGTGGTCTCCCTCCAGGTTCGGATCGCTGCTTTTTGAATCTGGGAGATCTGCTCTTGCCAGTCTCGGAATCGCTGACTCTGGCTCCCTCCCCAGTCTGGAGCCAAAAAGGCTTTCCCCAGAGCCACGAAGATCTGCACCAGAGTCCCGATGTACGCGGGGGAGAAAGGCTTTCCGTTGACCTGTTTTGGATCGATGCCCCAAGCCCAAATTGAAAGAACCCTCCACACTGGAAAGAACCACGCCCAAACTAGAAAGAACCCACCTAGCAATTTGCCGAGATCCTAAACCCAGACACCTTCTTATGCTTCGCGTACCAATCGATGAACCAGCTTATGAAGCCGGTTTCCAGGTACCCCTCGGTGGTGTCGAAGTGATGCGAGGCCCCGTCGTCCGGGATCCCGAAGCTCTCGTCCACGAAGCGGACGAAAATCAGGAAGCGATCAAAGTACAGCTTCGCTGTCGAGTCGCTCAGGGAAGCGGCCCTTCTCGGCACATGGTCCACATAGGCGCCCTCCATCCACCAGGAGCGGTCTTCCTCTAGGTGGCGCCCGTGGGAGCGGTATGTCTTCACCGGAGGCTTGTTGAAGCTCCTCTTGGAATGAGGAACTTCTGGTTGCTCTACTTTGCCATCTGCCAACGCAGCCTTGTCCACTAGCATGACGACGGGCCCTGTGTACTCTGCCGCCATGTCTCCCTCCTCGTTCTGCCCCTCGGCTCCCTCCATGTCTACATCGCAGACATCATCCTGCGACCGAAAGAACCCAGCCAGAAATTGAAAGAGCCCAACCAGAAATCGAAAGGAACCCAAGCAGAAATGCAAACCCAACACAAGAATCGAACATGAAGAGAACTGCGTTGACCAACCGACCCTGCATTGGCCTCCAGGGGCACCACGGCATCGTAGTGGATCTCTGGGATGAAATAAACATCCAGCACAGCCTCACAGTCTTTCTCGCACGCCTTCCCTTGAGGCAGCCGATAGAGGACTCGCAGGCGGTTGCCCAACGTGGCTACATGGACTCGCACGCCTTGAAAGACTAACATCAAAAGGACAAGCCACCAAATTCGAAAGAACCCAAGTCAAATTTTCGAAAGAACCCAATAAGCAATTTGAAATTTGAAACAAACAACTCCCACTTCCAAAGAACAGAACCAACATTTCGAATGAACCAAACCCGAAATTAGAAACAATGCCGGCGAACAAGCAAGGCACCAAAGCCGGTGGCATCCATAAATGCCTGCAGGGTCACGTCGTCACCCCAGGTGGTGCGGGGTGTGGCGACCGACAAAGCCCAGGCTTTGTAGTCCTCTTTTGCCCCGAATCTCGTAAACCTTAAACCCTAAGCACACCCAAATTACATAGGAGACACAACGTCCTCGACCGTGGTGGAGAGTCACCGGCTGATGAGAGGAGCCGTTTCGACACTAGCTTTCGCACTTTGCGGATGCTGCCGATGTCAAGCCCTTGCGAGCGGGCAGCCACGATGAGGACTTCGAACTCAAAAAACAAACACCCCCTTTTGATACATATGTTGCATAAGTTCCACTACCTTTTGATACATAAATTACATAAGTACGACGAGTTTACCATTCCCACATGACCTGACGCCACCTCAGGATACGCCAGTCCTCACCGTCCCGGGGATTGTGGTCCCCGAAACGGTGCGGACCGACGATCCATCGGTGTGTCTTCATCATCGCGGCCACCTGGGCACAGGGAAATTTTGCTCTATGTTTTTGCTTTTTCTTTTTTTCTGGGGCCCAGATCCGGACCAGCTTCATCATCTTCCCCTTTGGGGGGAAGTAAATCCGCTGGTCGTACGTACCCTGAGCCCAAGAAAACACAGAGAGAGGAGAGGGGCGCAGAGAGACAGGGAGAGGGAGCAAGAGAGTAAGGCGAGGGCGGGGGCCCCACTTCCCAAATTTGCACACGCACACCGACACTTCGTGTGCGGTGTGGCGGGCATCCCTGGGTCCGCGGCGCCTGGGCAGGGCGAGAGAGCAGAGAGAGACAGAAAGACAGTGAGTGAGAGCCCGGCGACTTCAACCAAACCTTAAAAATGGTGAAGTCGCGCCGCAGGATCGGGCTGCCTCAGCTGCCTTCCCCTGGTCTGAGCGAGAGAGAGAGAGAGAGGCAGGCAGGCAGCAAGCACCAGTTTACAGGCCGTAGACTCGAAACCCAAATCTGTGAAGTCAACCAGGAAACCTTATCCTAAGCCAAGAGAAACCTAAACTCTCAAACCCTAAACCCCCAAACCCAAACCTCTAAACCCCGAACCCCCAAACTCCCATAAACCAGGCCAGGTATCCTACTATAATATACTATTATTATTATTATTGCTATGATTATTATTATTATTAGTATTACTATTATTATTATTATTATTATTATTATTATTATTATTATTATTACTATTTGTATTATTATTATTGTTATAATTGTTATTAATATTATTACTATTATTATTATTATTCATAATATTAATATTAACATTAATAATATTGATATTAATATTAATATTACTATTAATATTAATATTATTAATACTCATATTATTATTATTAGTATTATTATTATTATTGTTATTATTATTATTGATATTATTATTATTGTTATTATTATTATTAATTATTATTATTATTTTTTTTTTATTATATTTATTATTATTATTATTATTATTATTATTATTATTATATATATATATATATACGACAATGTGCTGTAATGTATGATACAATATACTATAATGCTTCCCTGATGGGAGGCCAAAAGGGGGGTTTCAGATTCTTGGGGTAGGGATTCCTTCATATGAACCCCATTATGGGAACCCCAATTCCTACTAAAACCCCCATAGGCTAAAACCCCTTTTGGCCTCCTATGAGTTTTGGGTTTACTTAGAGGCCCAGGGGACTTAGTAACTAGGTTATGAGTAGGGTTGTAAGCACCCTAAATTGAGTTACCCTAAGTATTACCCTACTTATAACCGACTTACTAAATCCCCCAGGCCTCTAAGTACCAAAAGGGCCTCCTATGATTCCCAGGCCACGTATCCGCCGCAGATGGGATCTCCCCAAGAGATCACGGAGCCCTCGGCGGTCATCGCAGCGAAGGCCGCATGCGAGGCAACCAGAGCGCGGATGTCGCGGAGCTGCGACCTGGGAATCGAGGAATTTTGGGGGTTTGATATAAGGGTTCCCTTTAAAGGTTTCTATATATAAGTATGTATACAAATAAGTAAATAAAATATAGATAAGGTTTACGGCACTAAGGGCTTCTGGGGTTTAGGGTTTATGGCCTTCATATAAGGGCTCCTTTCAAGGTTTATAGGGAGCAGGGTTCTTGTACTTGTTCTTGATAGAAGGGCTCCTTTACGGGTCTCTGTGAGACCTCATTTCCTCTTCTTGCCCGGACCCGCCTCGAAGGACGAAGCCGGGCTAAGCTTTTGGGTTTAGGGTTTAGGGGTTTAGGGTTTAGAGGTTTAGGGACGGTTTACGCTTTGGGGTGGAGGGGTTGGCGTCATCGGGTTCTCCAATCGTAACAAATGTATAGAGGCCTCAAGAATGAGACTGGGTTCTTTAATACAGATATTTTAGGAACCCGTAACTTTACTGAACTTGGAACCCTAGCAAAAATTGTAATTTTAGCTGTTTCTCAGGGATTATAATAACCACAGATTAAAAACGATTTCTAAGTACCCCTAAGGTAATAGGGCTACTATACATAATAAGACCCATATAGTAAATGCGGGTCAAAGCTGCTGAACTGCTGTGCTGTCCGCCCCAAATGCGCTGTCACCCCAGGTGATCACTGAGCCGTCCTGCACCAAGGCTTCATCTCCACTGAGAGCAGCACTCCAGGCTTCGGGCTACAACCCTTTAACATCTAAACCCTATCATAACAGGGATCTATAAGAGTTCCTTTAAGGGTTTAAGGTTTAAGTTACCAGAATGGGGATCTATAAGAGTTCCTTTAAGGGTTTAGGGTGCAAGGTTTAAGTTACCATAGTAGGGATCTATAGTATAACGTGGTAACATCCTGTTTCCCTAAAAACCTAAACCAACCGCAGCTACAGGCCGCACGACGAAAGTGGAGGAACCTTATCGCCTTGGTTCCCCTCTCATCTTAGGAGCCTTTCCCCAAACCTCCCAGAGAGCCCTGCACCCGTTAATTGAGGAATATACCGTAAACTATAGGGGACTTAGCATTATGTTTAAGGTATATTCCTTAATTACGCTCTCTGGGCTGACTAGGTGCCCAGGATTGCTTGAAGATGCAGCGGCTCACCCTCACCCCGTAGACCACCCTTCATCTTCACTCCTGCAAACGGCTAAACTCCAGAATGGGTACAGCCCTGCATCCCCGGCCAACGGAAACCCAAGACCCTCACACACGATACTCCACCCAGCGAGAGTTTTTTTATTTTGAAAATTTCAGTACTGCTACGCAATGACCATGCCTGGTTTTGGGACACTATGGAACAATTCCAAGGGCCCTCATACGGTTGATGATATAAATCCTGCATTACCTTAAGGGCCCTAAACTATGGGAATTATGGTATATTCCTTATTATGGGTCATGCAGGATTTATATCATCAACCGTACGTGAAGCCCTCCAGGCCTCCTTGAGAGCAGCATAAGCGCCAAAGTTGGCCACCAGCTCCTCTAGTTCATGGTTAGCATAGATTAAAACCTTACGCTTTTATTTCTTATTGGATTAAGTACCCATAAAAAAGGTAAAATGTTACCCAACTATGACAGAGTCCTTCACCCCCATCAAATCAGATGGCGGTTGCAGGGAACCTGTGAGTTCCAGAGCTTGTAGTATAGGGGCCTTCAATAGGGTTCCCTTTGAAGGGTCCTGTGAAGGGGTCTATAAGGGATCTATAGTAGGGTTCTATACTGTAGGGGCCTTACTAGTTTCAAGAGGGTTGTGGGGCCTATAGCACCATACTTGTAATCAGGAACCCCCGAGGCAGTATAGGTATTGATTCAGGTCCCTTTCTTATAGGGCTTGTAGGGCTTGGCCTGAATACTTCATTCGAAAAGGGATTTGTGCTATCTTCTAACTTACTTAAAACAGGGACTAGAAGGGAATAGCCGGAATAGTCTTACGGGTTGTTCAGATTCCTATGGAGCCTTTCTTTAACAATCAGTTTCACCCGAAAGACAGGACTCTAGAATCCGGCTTGACAAACTGCAGGAACTCCGTGTAATCAAATCAACCATAGAGATGAAGGCTATGGCCATTTTCAAGTTCTTTCTTGAAAACGAGTGTACCTGAAATGAAAAGGAGCTTAAAATTATGATCCACAGAACGGTCCCCAATAAAGGTGTATTGGGCTGTCTGGTGTTCACCTAATTCACGCATTGAGGAAATTTGGGCTTTAGGGCTTACGTGCACCCTCAACACCAGCACCAAAACTCGCCGGCCAACCATAAACACACGCTGTACTGGGCCCAAGGACTCCAATAGCCAATAGCCCTTAATGAAGGAATATATCTTAAAAAACAGGATCCCTAATTTATGATTTAAGGTATATTCCTTACTTAGGAGATCTTGGAGTCTCTGGCGCCTGTGCTGGCTGGACAACTTAATGTTCTCACAACTTCGGCTTCGTGTGGCGTGGGGGGGGAGCTTCAACTTCGAGTACTGGCATCGTTTTGAACTTTGGAAGTAAAGCTTCGGTGTTTAGGGTTTAGGGCCTTTAGGGTTTATGGTTTAAGGGCTTAGGGTTTAGGGTTTATGGCTTTAGGTTTTACGGTTTATGGCTCTAGGGTTTAGGCTTTAGGGTTGTTGGTTTTAGGGTTTATGGTTTTAGGGTTTAGGGTTTACGGTTTGAGGGCTTAGGGCGCAGGGTTGAGAGATTCAGGCCTGTGGGACAGGGACCACATGTTAACCCGGAGCCCGGAAGCCCAGGGACTCCAATAACCCTCACTTCAGGAATATACCTTAAATCATACTAGGGATCCTATTATACTTTAAGGTATATTCCTTAATTAAGGGGTTTTGGAGTCCCCTAAACCCTAAACCCTATAGATCCCTTATAGATCCCTTTAAAGGAACCCGTTTTGGAGCCCGGAAGCCCTGAACGACAACGCCCAAACCCCCAAAACTCTGGATAAACACTGTCAACGATACTAAAATTTAAAACATACTAAGCTTAGACGGTTTCTTAGGGATTATAGAAACCCCAAACAACAAAGTATGTCCAAGTACCCCTAAGGAAAGCCCGGAAAACCTGTACCTAGTCTAAGCTCAGGGAAGATGCTGCCGTCATCTCGGAACACCCAGAGCTCACCCCAAGATATCACGGAGCCGTCTTCCAAAATCGCCGCGAAGTTGGCTTCCTTGGTCTGTTTAGGACTTGTGGGATTTAGGATTTGAGGGTTTGAGGATTCAGGGTTGGGGTTTCAGATTCCGGATTAAGGCCTCAAGCTCTTTAGGGTTTAGGGTGCTGCACCGATCTACCTGGGGTAGGGGTTGGGTCTGTAGGGATTTTTGCGGTTGTGGCTTGGCAACCCAAACCCGATGGCAAATCGAGTTGATGTGGACAGATCCATCATCCTGTCATTTGCTGACCTCTGCACACGAATTTACCATCGCCAGCATCTTCATCGGAACCTGTTGACCCCAACTTTAAAGTTTTAACCATGGAAAGATTAGAATGAGGTCACAACTGGGGAACCTAATTTTAACCCGATGAGTCGAATTCCATTCTTCAGGACTCCGACCTCATTCGCAAAGACAGCGTTGAGATAGTCGCTAGCCTCGAATACCAAAGGGCCTTCATCATTGGGATACTTGGAGGATCATGGGACTTAGTAAGTCAGGTTGTACGTACCCCAATTATCGTTAAAAGGTCAGTAACATAAGCGGGTGGCAACACCACACCCAGGACCTGACTTGCAAAAAACGGCTGGGACACTTCTCTCTGCTCCCAAGCCCCTAGTCGACCCTCAACCCTAAACAGACCCTCGCTGAGCCTAGGGGCCTAAATTCTTACCAATACTAGTCTGGGGGCTCCTTATTGTAATCATAGTATAGTATGACCCCAAATCTTGTTCTAGTTTTCGTGGCGTCAGGACGAGGCATCCAAGGTTCTGTGGATTTGATGTCCTGGACGTTGCGCAGCTGTGACTGCACGTGCGTGGAATCACCTGCAGCTGCATGTGCTGGCTTTCTCGGTGAACAGACTCAAACCGCTAAGGCCCCCTAAACCCTAAACCTGTAATCCTAAACCCTAGACCCTGAACCTGTAACCCTAAACCCTAAACCCTGAACAGGGCTATGAACCATAAGCCCTAAACCCTAAACTCGGCTAAGCCTAAATTTTTCAGTTTCTGGGACCTGGAGGTGTCGCGGGGGGAGGATCTGGGGATGCTGTGGTTCAGAGCTGCATGGGAACCAAGCCAAGCAACTCATCGAATCCACAGAACCTTGGATGCCTCGTCCTAAAGCCACGAAAACTAGAATAAGATTTGGTGTTATATTATACTATATGTACAATAAGGAGCCCCCAGAATAGTATTGGTAAGTTTTAGGGACCTTATTACGGGGTCCTTAAGGGGTCTAGTGCCCTAACTATGAGGTCCTTGGAGGGATAGGGATTCAGATTGCCCAGAATCTTAAGCACAACAACCCTGAAGCCCGAGGAAAGATTAGCAAATACCCGTGCTCACTTAGATCGCAGCAACTCACATTTTGAGTCTGATCGTCGTAAGCACATTCGTGATCCTGTACTTTTCTTGCTGACTAAACTCATCTAGACGACCAGGCATACATCCTATGATGGACATGAGAACCGCCAGGACCTTAATCCCTAAGTCCTAAACCTTAAATCCTAAGGCGATATCTAAAATCGTCATGGTCTAGCTCGACTTTACAAAGACGCAAGGCGCACCCTCGGCACCACCACATGGAGCACAACAACAAAAGCCGAACCCCGATACGTCGGTGCGACAACCGCCAACATCGTCGTCATCTCTGCTGCTAGTCATGGTCTAGGATACCCAGTAACCTAAGAATAAAAAGGCCTCTCTTTTTGGTACTGGGTAACTTTATAAGGAACCTAGGACTACAAAAAGGGAATAAGGGTACTACTGGAGATCCTAGTCCTGGTTTGTGTCTATGCCATCTGGGCCCAAGTCTGGTCGTTGCAGTCTTTCATCCTGTCTGCCATGCTTTTGCGCTTTAACTATGTAGGCTTTCTCCACGGAATACAAAGGTTGGAAGGGTCAGACAATCCCATGCATCCAAAATCCTTTGATGAAGGAAAGTTTCTTATGAGAACCTCGATCCCTGAACCTCCAACGAGGTGAATCCCTACTTGTCGGGTATCATGGGGAACTGAAGGTTAACCCTTTTGGCTATATAGGGATGATAGAGGGACTATGCTACCCAAAAAAGGTTCAAGCTTACCTGCTCTACTACTAGGAATCAGAAACCTTCATGCAGCGATTTGGCAGTTTCGGGACCAGTACGATGGAGGCCGTTCATTGAACCTTCCGTTCCTGCAGTATCTCGGTGCTCTTGCTCGGGGGTATCGCTTTGCGGTTCAGATTCATGTGGGTGGTTGTCAAAATTATGGTCCCTTTTTGAGCCCTTAATATAATACGGCACCTAATATTTCGGGTACCCGAAAAGGGACCTTAATTTTGACAACTACCCATGTGTGGAGCTGTAGAGTAGGCATCTCAAACTTGCAGCCTCGCCTCCACGGCGACGTTGTCCCCAGGTCACAATGGAGCCATCCTCTTTGCGGCATACTCTCACGATGCCTACTTGGACTGCTTGGGGATTCATGCGTACTCGTGAAGGGGTTACACGCAAGGTACCTATCGTCGCACCAATGAAGGTCCTTGCAGCCTTGTGCTGTACTCATGCTTGGAGGATCATGGGACTTGGTAAGTAGGGTTATAAGTACCCGAACTGGGGTTACAAGTATAGTTACTCGGATAACAACCCAAGATACTGCTGATGGACAAAATCCTGTGCATTACCCATTATAAGGAATATGCCATAGTTCCCATAGTTTAGAGTCCTTAGGGTCATGCAGGATTTTGTCCATCAGCAGTACTAAGCCCCATAATCCTTTAAGTGACTGTCTAAGGAAGTGATCTCCGGCTTCGGGTTTTACTGTCTGGTTCTTAGCAGGGAACGGGGGAATGGGGTATGGAGACTACTATTGTGGTTTTGTAGGGACTTCTGTAGGGATCCTTTCCACCAATCCCTACTAATCATAAGAACCCTAAACCCCAATAGTATAACCCTTATAGTAACCCTTATAAATGTAATAACCCTTGTAGTAACCCTTGTAGCAACCCTTACAGTAACCCTCATAGTAACCCTTATAGTAGCCCTGGATCGGACCCCATTCCCTTCTCAGAACCAGACAGGCTTTGCCTGGCCAGTCAAAGTGGCGAAATTTCCTCTGCGCCCCTCATAGTAACCCTTAAAGGAACCTACTAAGAAGCGCACAGCCTACTCTCCCTCTGCGCTTTCGCCTCGCGACGGGCCGCGAAGGCATCGCCCGCGGAGTAGAGGTGTCGCACTGCAGAAAGCTCCTCGCGAACCTGGGAGTCTGCGGCGAAAAGGGCAGGCAAGTTCTGTTAGGGTTTAGGCGTTTAGGGTGAAGGGCTTAGGGTTCTAATTAGGGCTCTTCATGTTCAGGGGTTTGGGGCAAGGCTTATATTTCGGGCTTTTCATGCTCGGGGGTTCGGGGCAAGGGATTGGGGTCAGCCCTGATTGAGTTTTGTAACAAGCTTTACGGAGGGTAAGCGCTCGGAGGTGTCGAGAAACTTTAGATTGAAGCCGGCACCGTTTCTTAACATCATTTGTCGTCATAACCCAAAGTACGGACAAAAGCTCAAGTCGTCCTTAACCCATGCCTCACGTTTTACGGTAGTGGGTCTTCAACATGGCAAGGCCTTGAAAAACACAGCTCCACTGAGATTTGATGGCCATTTCTGAACGTCTTTGTTGCGTTCCCCCCACATGCTTGCAGCAGAAGCCTGTCCATCAGATCGAGATAATGACTTTCCCCCCCCCATTTCCGTGGTGTTAGAAAAGGTAATAATACTGCTGATGGACAAAATCCTGCATGATCCATAATAAGGAATATACCATAATTCCCATACTTTAGGGCCCTTAGGGTCATGCAGTATTTTGTCCATCAGCAGTATGGTGAGAGGAGACCATCATAAGGGACAAGTAGTTGATGGTTCGGCGGAGTCTATTGAGTATGCCGAATCAGCATGGGAAGAACACATAACTTAGGGTACAGTCCTAAAATCACAAACCATAGACCTGTAATGTAGGGACCTTGATAACTAGAATAGGGTTTTGGGAGTTCCTGTTATACTGATTCTAGTTTTTGATATACCCCGAAAGCCTCTTCTAATTATGTTACGGCCCCTATATCAGTCCCAGACGTTGAACTCGGGAGCACCAATCAAGGCCCCAGGCACCAGCGAGCTGTCGCCGCCCTGATTGCCCCAGGTTACCACGGTGCCGTCGTCCCGGCGCGCGGCAAACGCAGAACTGGGCAGTTCCATAAAATGGGAGTTTCCGAAAATGGGAGATCCTAATTTTGTACACTCAATAGTAGGATCCTTATTATAAGGACCCCAAAGTAAGGTACCCCGAACTTTCGGAAACTGCCAAATAGGGTCCCCTTCAAGGTCCTTCTCAGAAGGGTGCCGTAGTATTTTGGGGACCTGAAACGGCACTGGCACCCTAACTTCTTACCTTTGGTTAGTAGGGAATGGAGGAATGGGGTACAATTAGAACTGCTATTACTACCATTCTTCCATTCCCTACTAAACAAAGCCAAGGCTTGGAGAACTACCTTTTAGGACCCGAGGATCCTAAACCCTAAACCCACACGGCACTGGCAAACTAACTTTGAGAACTAGCAACTGTCAGGGAGGATCGTGCTTGTCGGGTATAACCTTTTTGGTTATAGGGATTATCTGGGGACGATGCTACCCAAAAAAGGTTAAAGGTTACCTACTCTACTACTTGCGGATGGGCCACAAGATATAAGAAGGGAAGGTCTTGCGCCCATAGTGTCCCCGGGTACTGTTATTGGGCTTAGGGTTGAGGGTAGTAGTACCTCCTGATACATTATGATTCCTATAGCACTTCCTAAGATGACAAACTCGACATTATGACTCCTATAGTAGTGCCTAGTATAGAAACCCTACGTTCTACTTGTTTAGGGACTTTGGGCCATTTGGGCAGGTGAAGTAGGGCTTGTCCTATGAGTCTTCCCCAAAGGACACGCCGAAGATAAGCTCAACGACATTCCTGAGGAACCCTTATGTACTACACATCGAATCACATATGAACCTTACCTCACTGCCAAAACTAGACGGCACCCACCGGGCCTAGCTCTTCAGCTCGGTGTGCATGGTATGCTCGCAGGCTTATAGAGCTTACAAGGTTCAAAATCAAGCTTATAGGGTTTTCAGCAGGGTGTTTTTACGGCTTATATCAGGGTTTAGTGACAGTCTGCCACACAAAGCCCGCTTGTCGCAGGGTGCTCCAGGCCGGCTCTTGTGGTGAAGGCTTACAAAATCCACACCGCCAAACGCTAAAGGCAAGGATGGGTTGACTTGCCGACCACAAACAGGTCGCCGCATAGGCAGGGGTTCAGGTGCGAGGTCATTTCGTGGGCGCGCTCAGGCTGTTCCATCTCAAGATCAACTGATACGTACTTCACTCCCTACCGCCCAAGTTCTGGAAGACCTCTGCTGCTGGACAACATAATTCAGGAGGTTGGCTGCCTGAAGGCTGAAGCCCATTGCCCGTTTGCCAAGGCACTCTGTGGCAACCAGCTGCTGCACACTGGTAAGCTGCTCTTGCACCTGGCTGCAGTCACCTTCGGCGTGGCATGCTAGGAACTATATTCCGCAGAGAGCCCAATACCCCTTAATTAAGGAATGTAGCTTAAATCATAATATGAAGCCCTATATAATTTAGGGCTTAGGGTTTTAGGGTTTAGGGTTTAGGTTTAAGCCATATTCCTTAATGAAGGGGTATCGGGCTCTCTGGGTCTTGGCCACTGAGAAACGAGATTCTCAGAGCAGAGGCCTCCGTAGAAACCGTCGCCCCAAGCCACGACCTTCGCTTCGCCAAGATTTCAGGGTTCAGGGAATCTACGGCTGCTTAACTTGCCTTTGGTTAGTCGGGAATGGGGGAATGGGGTACACTCATAACTACTATTACTCTTCCATTCCCTACTAACCAAAGGTAAGTTAAGGATCCAGAGGGGTTCGAAGAGGTTCTTAGGGGCTTGGGTTTGAAGTTTGGCCTGGTGTAGGATAGGAATTTTCGAGGCTTTGGCAGTTCTGTGGCTCCACATCGTTGTTCAGTTTGCCTTGAAATCGAAAGAACTGGTTTAGGGTTTAAGGTTTAAGGTTTAGGGTTTAAGGTTTAGGTTTAGGGTTTAGGGCTTAGGGCTTAGGGCTTAAGGTTCAGGGTTTCAGGTCTAGGTTTTAGGGTTCAAGGTTTAGGGTTTAGGGTTTGCTAGATTCTGCTACCCGGTAAGCCCTGAAACCTGGCCCCAATACCAATTGTTACCTTGGGCACTTTTGGTTCAGAAAGCCTGTCGCACTGCAAAGACCTTGCAATCTGGAATCCCATACTCATCGCGCCTTGAAATCAAGTTTTGACGAGATCAGCTTTCGGTTCCAGGGAGACGAACGGATGTAGTCAACACCCTACAAGCCTACTGTAGACCTTCAACCCCAAAACCCCTGAACCCTAAACGGCCTACAACCCTACTCAGTCCGCTACGACTGGAGACAGACCTCACAGCCCAGCAGGCCCCTGAACCCTCAAAACCCCATCAAGCCTTGGTGAAAATTTCGGAACCCACCCAAACAACATAAGCTCATAAGGGACTAGGGTTTGGGTTTAGGGTTTAGGGTATCCGTTGAAATCCAAATTAGCCGTACCCCACTTCCGCCGCGCGGCAGATCCATCCTGCCGGATGGCCCCGAAGGCGCGACTGGCAGCACAGATCTGGCGCACGCCCGTCAGCTGCTCTTGAACCTGACACGAGGTCAGGATTTCGGGTTTAAGATTTCTACAGGATGCAGAGTTTAGGGAGGCGTAGCAGGTCAAAGCCAAGCACTAGACTTTCGGGTAGGGCCCCAACCCTGAACCTTTGAAGCCATGATGCCACATACACCCCTAACCCCTAAAATGCAGCGAACTCAATCACTCTCACTGTAGCACGGTACCCTCAAAAACTCTGCACTAAATCCGAAATTCACCCGGGTGATGTCGCAGTTGAACACAACAAGAACTCGCACGGACACGTATCCAACCTAGACAACCCCAATGGAAACACCTCCTTGACAGCTGCGACCTCCCCTAGTTTAAGGTTTCGAGTCCTCCTTGCCCGAAAGCCTCGCCAGTACCTACAACATAACGTAGGTGCCTTGACAATTAGAATAGGGCTTCGGGCTCCTTCATTCTATAGTTATGGTAAGGAAGCCTAAGGAATACTATTGGCAAGTTTTTAGGCCTCTACATTAAGTGCGTCCCGGAGAACTGCAGAAGCATCTCCGCCGAAGTGGGGAGATCCCCAGCAGACCATGACTCCGTCCTGCTTTTGTTCGCTGCAACAATCGAGGTGATCAGGGATGCCCCATGCCACATAGGTACATGTGTCAACCTACCCAGCATGTCGTTTGCTTGCTAAAGGTGTATGCATGTGTGTAGTGGAGTGT